>JANHFM010004252.1:63486-78765 GCA_032468115.1 Grayia smithii
CATAACTGTAATTTTGCTACTCTACACGTGTGACTGGTCTGCATAAGTACATTATGGCGCCAACCCCATCACATACAGCTGTATTTGTACAGGGTGTATGTGATGAGGTTGGCGTGATGATGTCATCACACCAGGTATTCATATGTTGGCGGATTTGCATGTGGGTGGACCCGCCTGGAGATGGATAGAGGAGCGGTGTCTCAGTTCCTAAGACCATGAGAAATATGTGTTTTCCTATGGTCTTAGGCGACCCCTGTGAAAGGGTTATTCGACCCCAAAAGGGGTCCCGACCCTCAGGTTGAGAACCACTGATCTAAGGTCTGCTGGTAGATGGTATCTTCTAAAGTGAGTAGAATAGGGAGTCATGTCCAAAATATGAGTACCAGTACTAATATGCAGTTCCTAAAAATTTAGCTGAATTCAGATTTTTAAAAAATTAAAGAATATTTTGATTCAATTTATTCTTAACCTACTGTTTCTGAATATAGAATTTATTATCTCTCAAATACTGCTAGACTCTAAACATAATTGACCAAATGGCTTTTTTCAAGAATTTCAAAGTATATTTTTTTACTTTAGTCTTTCCCTCCTAGGAGTTTCATAATGTTTAGTCTGTCATCCCCACATGCTGACATCTGGATTTGCACTGCACTGTCTGTCCCTTTTGTTAACTACTGCAGGCCAGGAGAAGTAAAATACAAATTACATAAATAATTACTTCCCTGATACATAATGCCTCAATGCTACCTCATTTCACTTAACAGAGCCTCAACCTTCCCAGTGTTGTGATGTATGTTCCACCTTTACATATAGACAATCAATAGATATTAAAGAATCTAAATAATAAAAGCAGAAATAAAGAGAAATCTCAAAACTATTTTTTTTTAAAAAACGTTTTAGTATTCTACAGCAGCTGTGACCTGGTAAAATCTAATTATTTCTCTAGGACCCATTGGAATTGTTCAAGAAGATTTGTTTCATTTCTAACTGATGCATTAAGCACTTGGCTAAGCTTCACTGGCTAAGATAGCTGAATGTGCATTCTGCATATCTTTTTATGAACTTTCCAGTGATACATGTAGAGAAATTATATAACATGCACGATAACCTGTTGAATGATTTAAATGGACTAATGAGGATTCTATAACAGCCGAAAAAGTATTTGCAGAATAGAAATCCCCCAAAGCAAACTATTGAACAATATTCTGCGGTGAACATACTAAGCAAAAATATGGTTTCATCATTGATGAAAATACATGTAATGCTCTAAAGAGGACAGGGTTAAATGTTTTTACTTTTTCCTTTATCTCCCAAATATTTTAGGTCTGCAATTATTTTCATAGCTGTGGATTCTTTAAATGATCAGATCTCTTGTGAAATTAATAACTATTCCTCTTTCTTCTGAGGCCCACAAGAACTGCGCTCTCTGAACATCAGATTAATGCAAAGATCCTTATAAAGTTTGAACACACACAATGCAGCCAAATACTTGAAGGCTGCCTACAAGTGACCAGAATTAGGATCAATACATTGGAAAGACATGCGGATGCTGGGAAAGGAATTACAATCTAGTTAATAAATTACTAGTGAAAGATAACTGGATTGCAGTAGAAAACATAAGATATATTCAAACAGTCTTATCACAGAGATAAGGCATGATTGTCTACAATGCTTTATCTGTTCTAACAAGAATTTTCAACTACACAGTCTGAAATCAGCAGTCTGAACTGAGCATGAACAAAACATGAATAGCTGAAAGTGTTTCCAATTTCCATGCATTTCACTAAGTCATGAAAGCTCTTCCACAATATTTTAGTTTTCAAGGTTGTTCACTTGACAATTTTTAATTTTTTCCAAAAATGCTTCTGATGCAGTTTCAACCTCCATGTTTGATATAAATAAAGCAGTCAAAAAAAAAGTCCATTTAATATTTTCAGAGAATCTGTAAAAAGATTCATTTGCTTTTGTTCCTTCATGGTAAATATTAAAACTGCCTAAAATACCAAATATCTCCTCAAATGAATTTTAAACACTAACCTTTTTCTCATGTTAAAAAAAAGTTTATGACCTAAGAAGCTATTAAGAAATGTAGCTGATAAATTCTGCAGCAATTTAAAATTATATAATCTTCAAACAAAATCTTAAAGCCTATGATAGGGTTAGTGGAATGACTGATATATGCAACCAATTAATAAATGTAATGTGATTTTCAAATTGTGCCCAGTCTAAATATATTATCCCCAACTATGTCAGAAGAAATTCTCCCATCTGCATATTTATGTAGTATGTTGCCAGATGTACTCGTTTGAAGATGACTTAAATGTTTGAGGCATAGCTAACTCTGGTGAACAGTTAATTCAGTTCATTTACTTGTTTTGGCACACAAATCTTGATTTGCCTTCTCTGACGCCCTCTGGTGTCCGTAGCCCACACTGGATTGCCTGCTTATTCAGATGCCTTCTGAAGCAGAGCCAAAGCCATACCCACTGATGACATCACCTCTTTACTCAACCACTGTTAGGTGAAAGCTTTAACTTCAGACTTTGGAGGTGGGCTGCACGCACGTAACTGGAATGCTATCCCCCCTCGCTCTTTCTTAGTGAGGGAGAAGGAAACTGACACAGTGAAAGCGCCTACAACAGCTTGCTGAAGCTGCTTTTTGTCTGTGGTTTCTGAAACGGAGAGGCTTTATACCCATGCTGGAATTACTAGGGTCCTGCGTTTATAAATGGAATTTCTAGATTTGTTGCTGCTTGCTTGCTTTCTTTCTTTCTTTTTTTTTTCCCTACTGCAGCCTGCTGGTAAGTATTTTCACTGCTTTTTTTTTTTTTATAATTTGTATTCAAGTTTGCTTCAGAGATTATTACATTGAACTACATTGCATGAGGACCGAAAAATAAGGAACGTGCAGAGACGGTTTCAAAACAACAATGAAATGCAAAAAGAGCATTTATAACTATATGATTTTTTTTTAAAAAAAGAAAAGATGGTTTATAAAAACTGTGTTCAAACTGGAGCTTTGTGGTTTAAAACAAATGTACTACCTAATTAATCTAATGGCAGACTTTGCTGTTGTGTTAACAAAATGCTAAGAGCATAGAGATCACACAAAAATTCAATGTGTATATTTTCTGCTATCTCCAACGCTGTATTTGAGGCATGTGTGTTCCCTTAATACTTATTTTTACAGCTAAACAAGGAGATCAATAGTCCTTTAAAAAATGAGTGCTCCGTTCAAGAGCCAACATCTTAGTCTTCTTGGAAGAAGTTTTATTATTCTTGGAAAAGGATAGACAAACAGCTACACCTAGATTTTAAAACCTGCATTACTACTGAAATCCAATATTTGATGCAATTTAACACCTAAGGCAGACTAACATACATGCACACAAATACCACATGTATGCACACACACACACACACAACTATCTTTCTTCAGTGTGATGCCAAAGATGCATAAAGTATTTGACCTGCATTACAAGTCAATAAATCTAGCTACATAAATTAAGCCAATAACTAATGATACTTTAGAGTAAAATAGAGATTGCCACATGGTTAAAAAACAAAACAAAACAGTAGTCTAGGAATTTTGTGTAAGAAGCTTTTGCCATAATTTATTTTCTGGAAACCCAGTGTCTTCCATGTTGTAAGAACAGATTATGACTATAATTCTAAAATTATAAATACAGGATTTATATTTAAGTTAAAATGTTAGAACATGTATGCAAAAAAGGATGGGGTTTTAAAAGGCCTACCATTCCAACATTCATTTAAAGCTATTTTAAAAAAAGAGAAGAACTAAATGTAAGGTTTAGTTGCTACTGGTTTTACAGAAAATTGTCTAATTGTAATAGCTTTCTCCTTCATTAACTGAATATATTAGAATTGATAATATATTACCTTAAATTCTGATTAAACTATAATCCAGTGTTCATTTATTTAACAGTAAACCACACAGAGTTGTAATCTCGACAGTCCTGTTTCACTCATTTTCCCCTATGAAACAAAGTATAAATGGCTTTCTAAACTAGTATAAATTCACACTGAATTGCTTCGTGTACATGTAAATCACTAAGAAACGGTCTAGCTACACACATATATACATACCCATACAGAGCTTAAATCTGCGCAATAGCTGCGTGTATAGTTGTGAGCATGAAAAATAAGTATACCAAAAATACTTCTCCACTATAAAACAGTCCCATGTTTTGTAAGTCCCTAAACCTAAAAATCAGTAATTTAAGATTTTAGGTAAAAGGTTTGTTCCAATTGCTACTTTAGAAGGAACACTCTAAAGTTGATTTGAGTGCAATAAATGAGAATCGGTTGGTAAGCACTGAACTTACAACCAGCATTATCTATGACTAACTACTTAATTTATCAGGGTGAAAAGCCTTTTTCACTGATTGTTTTAAGTGTTAATACAAATCATCTAGAAGTTAATTTCTTTGCATTAACTATTATTAAATGCAAAAATCACTAGATAATTAAAAACTGCCATAGTGAAGTTTTAAAAGGTGGTAGAAAGAAAATGGTTTTCTGACTTTTTTTGAAGCAATTATTCTTCTCTAATATATAATTTGAGAAAAATTAAGTTGTAATTTGGAATCCAACAGATTTGATTATTCAAACCTATCTCTATAATCCTAGCCCTATAAAACATGTTCCAAAGCAATATGAATTTCAAGTCATTTATATAGGACTAGCTCTTATATTTCAAAAGCTTTTATGAAATCTTTCAGGTTTTAGGAAAAGTTTTAGTATCGATTAGTATTTAGTATTTAGTACAATTGCTAGTTTTAGTATCGATTAGTATTTAGTACGATTGCTAGTATTTTTCTGGATATAGTTAATGTTGGATTGAATAGATAAACATATCTATTTTAGCTTCTGAATATTCTAGCTTCCAACGTTCCAGATATCAAAGTTGAGAACAGTGGATTCATATTCATAAGTTATTATAATGGAAAAGAATTTCGTCAATTTGTTTCAACTTCAGGAACTAAGATTTCTTTCCCTTCACAGCTTTTCTTCTAGTTCTGTCTCATTATCTTTTCCATTAAGGCACACTGGCCATCTACTAATAACAAGCCTTATTTTTATTATTGAGCTCTTCAAACTACATTTTTAGAGTGCAATTTCCCTCTAAAATTAGTGTAACGGAATAGCCACCATGAGAAATAAATGCTTTTTGCCCTATGTACTCCTTCCTCTGGAATTTTCTACACTCTGCCTACCAGAAGCCTTTGTGATTAAAGCAGTGAAACGAGACAGTTGCATTAAAAAGGAGAGAAAGAGCTTTGCAGTTGCTGTGTAGAGATTTCTTGCAGTGTGTGCTACCCCCCAGTGGGCAGAATTTCTGTGTTCAAGTTATAGCAACAGTCTTAGTTTATAGGAATACAGAGTATTGTCCTTTAACTTAAACAACTAATCTATCAGATAATTTGTTTTGTTTTTCTCCTAAAATTTAAATAAACTATAGAGAAAGAACTTACTGGTATAATTTCTGTACACTAAATAATGGGATTTGTTGAACAACAACACTTTTTTGTGGATCAGAAGTTGAACTCCAACTTTATTTAACCTTATCAGATTCTGATTATTTCTCAGATCTTAATCACATGGACCACCCATAATTTCAAAAAATTTTACTTCTACAAAAGTGTTCTTGCAATCACTAAGCAATTAGACTGTTAGAAGACGTAACTATAAAATTAAAACCTAAAATTAACAAAAAGGTGTTCCAACCTTCAGCAATAAAATATGTACTAGGAATCTTGTAATGTTACATTAAAAGTTAGTATTTGGGAAATAAACTAAGCAAAAATATATGATAAGGTAGGAATAAATGCTATTTAAAGTATGAACTAGAAAAAATTATTTAAGGATGGCATCTCTTTAAGTCGGGACCAAAGGTCAAATGTTAAAGGTTTCTTTCTAGATATATACTAACCAATATATAAAAAAATTAAATATTTTTAAGAATTTCCAACCAATCATGGCAATTGTTCTCTAACATTTGGATAAATTAAACTCAGAAACTTTTAAAAGATAATCTAAGATGGGAAAAGTTGAAATTCTAAACAGAGTAACTTGGAACTGGTCCCACTGAACTTAACATATAAAGAATTTTAGTATAAAATAATAAAATAAGTCCTAAGTTTATTGATCTGCCAATAAAGCCTGCTAAATAGATTGAGACTATATTTGGAAGGGAAAGGATTTGGGATAATGCTGTAATTTCTCCTAAAATAGGAAAAGTGATTTTTTGGGGGGGTTGATTTGTTTGTCAGTTGTCTTTTTTGGTTTTTGCTTATTTGTTGCTTTACATATGAACAATATTTCAGTATTTTTCACACTTTCAACAAATAAAAAGTTTAATTTTGTGAGTACAAAATTTATATTTTGTTTAAAAGCTGCATTTTTATAAAATTATATTTTTTGTACCAGACAAATTTTAATACAAGAAATTGTATTTCTATCATTTTTAGGATGACATGCTGGGATAGAAGATATCTCTGCTCATATTGTTTTATTATTTATAGGAGTCTAAAATTCTGGGAAAGCTATTGGCATCAGAATTTATTATTAAAACAATTGAATGAAAACTCTGAGCAAATCCTTATATCTCAGGGAGAAACAATAGCTCTATGTGCTGCTTATTTGCATAAGCCAAAGAAAACATTATTGAAATAAGAGAAAGATACAGAGGATTACTTCTCAATAAAGCTTTACAATCTTTTGCTCCAAGCAGGATATTTTAACCTCCTTGTCCAATCAATAAATATATAAAAAAAGAACCAGCTAGCTTCTTGAAATACTATGTTTGTATAAATGTCACAGGCAGTATAATTAGAAAACATGTTGTTATTATCAACTGCATAATAATTTTAAGAAAGCAATTTGATGCATTTATTCTATTTCCTAAAATACTGCCTCATAGATCTAGATAGAACTATATGACAGTAAGAACAATTCACCTGAATACTTAGAAAAAAAACATCTTTTTGTGCAATGCAGTAAAATAACGAGTACTTTTTAGACATAAATAGGGTTGTTGTGGACTAGTGCATCCAGGATTTCATTTTCTTCCTGTTTTGTTCAAAATTAATGTTCCCTTTCAAATTTGTAGGCCTCAGTTTGATGCTAGAAAAAAAAACCTGGCCACAGTCTCTCTTAACAGTGGGGGACATTTCTCTATTCATCTTGCAAACTCAGCTATAAATGACCTGATGTCAAATAATATGTAAGGACACCACCAGAAAAAAAGACAGCACTGAACAAGGGAGCAAACTTCTATTCTGTTGGATAGATCACTTGGCTTTATTATGCAAACACTGTTCTCAGCATTAACTTGAAACATAAAGGATCTCTTGGAATTCCAGGATAATAGATTAAGGGAAAAGTAAAGAAAACTGTACCTCTTTCTAATTAAGAGAAATGAGAGAATCCACATTTTTGAAACAATCTTTTCTTTCCTTCAGGGAGACTTACTTTGTTTTATCTTCTTGTTTTCAGATAATTTTGAGGAAAAGATTTATAAATACAAGAACTATATTGTATTGCCTTCATTTTAATCAAACACTATGGTTAATATAATAGTGGCAGTACACATCAGAGACTGAACATTAAGCAGTGGACTGGAAGAAAAATTATAAGCATATGAAAATAGATATACAGTTCATTTTCAGTTCATAAAACCAAGCTTTGTTTTCTTCAACTCAAGCAGAAATATACTTTTTATACTTTTCTCTTGTTTTCCTTAAAAGACACCTCATTAAATCTGTCTTCCTTGTTAATTATATTAAAGCTTTACTTTTCCTATAAATGTAGTTCTTATTCATCCAGTTATCTTCTGTGCAAAACTTATTTGGAACTATTTTTCACGAACAAATATTATGAAACATTGAAAAAAATGTGTCCATTAATAAACAAAAGTGGATTAGAGTTAAAAACTGATTATAAATTGAATGAATTATAAACATCAAAACTGTTTTTCCCAAAAGCTATACAGCTTAACAATTGAGGCAATTTGCTAGTGAAGTGAGCAATGTTGTCTGCTTTCTTTCTAGTCTCTGAGATTTATTTTTCATTTCATTTGACAATTGCAAACCCTAACCCTAAATCAATTTTTTACTGGTTTTTCCAAAATATTTTGTATTGATATTTTATTTAATGTACTGAATGAAAATGAATCTGCATATCTTAAGAACCTGTTTTCATCATTGGTAAAATAATCAAATCATTAGGTTAGTACATGCATAATTAACAATTTTAAATAAGTTTTCAAGTCATAATCTAAGCAATTTTGATTCATTTTGCAAAAATTTTTAAAAGCTATAAAAACTTGAGTAGTCTTTTAACCATACATATATTTATACTGTGTATAAATGACTAACAGTAAAAATATTAGTCAGCATAATTACCTAGTATTTTGGGATTAGAAATTTGAAACTGCAATGGGAGAACTCAGTATGCCTTATGATTTTTAAAATGTCCTATTAAATTTACTTGAGTTTATTTCATAGTGTGTTTCAGATTGTAGTTTAAACATATAAGTAGACTTATGACCTGCAGATGAAAAACTAGACTACCCACATGCATACATAACTTAATTTACATAACTCTTCTCACAATGGCAATCTTTTTTCCTATGCATCACAATCTAGCTTGTTACAAATCAGATAGTAAGAAATGTAAATGAAAAAAATTTCACTTAAAAGAAAGTAATAAAATGGAACAAAATACTGATAACAATCCAAAATACCACCAACATATAGAAAATGTAGTGTGTTTTTCAACCTAACTGTACCCTTTAAAAATATTCTACCTTACTGCCTGCTTCTTCTAGCAAAGGAAGGAGTTGCCAAAGAATTCAGAAGGAATTCAACAAGATAAAATATTACTCCCTGCACAATATTGCAAAAAGTTACTGAATTTTTTTTTTAAATGCTTTTGAATAATTTAAACTACAGGTGTTTTCCTTTTCCTTGAAAATAGAACATCATAAATAGAAGCATACAGGTCATTCAAGAACCTTGGCCTTAATCTGCATCTTTAGAGTCACGTGTTATGTTCGTCAGATTCCTTGTGCTCTGTTAACTCAAGCTCATAGTCATGTTTTGGTTGGACTCTTCCTGCAATAGCTGAAGTGATTTTTGTTTTAAATCAATGTTCAAAGACCCTTAATAATTTCTATCTGATGGAAACTAATTTATTTTTATTACTTTTTTTAGGCAAGGATTGACTGACGTATCTGAGAAAATTCCTTGTTACTTGCATTAATTTTTATTTCTTCAAGAAGAAAAGCCTCTGAATTAAAATCAAATTCCTGCCAAAAGGAGTGGGCACCTGGAAATACAGACAGAATGAAGAAATACTTTAAACTGGAAATCCTGACCAAGTTCTAAATAAAATACAGAGCCCAGCAAGCATGGATTTATCAGAAAATACTTGCTGCTTAAGGTTTACAGCTGAATGATTCTGGACCAAAAAGAGATCCTCGATTTAATGAAGAAGCCATCATAATTTAAGCCTTACACCACAAATAATTCTATAGACATGGAACTGATCATCTCTAGCTATACAATGCAGAAAAGCTTCTGAAAATTACAAAGAATGCAATTTTTATTAAGGATATTAAACCAAAACAAAAAAAATTCTTCACATGCAGACTTAAAAGAAGGAAAATCGTGTCCCTCTTCTTAGAACTGTTCTTCCAGCAGACTGTAAAACTTTTCTCTTAGTAACTGGATGTTTTTAGGTTCCATGTTCAAACTTCATAGAAAACACTTAATGAATATAATGGAGCTCACCTGGAAATATACTCTTACTCATAAAAATAATTTAATGTATTGATGTAAAAGAAGTACAGTTATGAGAACTATTTCTCCCAAGTCAACCTTTTTCTGGAAAACTGGATGTCAGTTGGATTAGTAAGCACAAACTATTCCCTCATATATTTAAATAAGGTAAGAACAGTAATAATTTTACCAATTAATACAAACGCCACTGTCATGCTAGAAAATGGTATTAAGAAAAAGATAAAAGATTAGCCATGTAAAATTAAAGAATATTTCCTTCTATACAGAACCCAGATGCAAGCAGTATTAAAGAAGTTGGGTTTCAGTCCTTACTGTAAGATTTGTACAGCAACGCTGTTGCTAAAATAGCTAGCTTAGCAGCTATGTAGTCTAGGAAACTTTGGATTGGAACATTATTGTATTAATACTATGTCTGAAAAAAACATTTCAATAAATTTGGTTCTGTTTCTTCTTAATTTCATACAACAGTATAACAAATTAGTATTAGTTTATAACAGATAAGCTAATAATTATAATGCATTATATATGGACATTATTTACTTGTATTAGTAAAAGTCATCAGTATGCTGATGATCAACAAAATGGGTGTTTAATGCATGTTCATATCTCTGTTATAAATAAAAGCTGCATTGCTGTCACTAAAGTTGAATTATTCCTGATTTGTATGCAGCATATGATGAAGGGCAAAGTAAAAAGCAATATGGGTTTGATTTGCAGAGATGTTTCAGCCAAACAGGTGGGATTGCTGCACACATTTCATGATGGTTCATGAAAGTTTATTCAGCTGTACATTGACAGTGACTAGATAGCACATAATAATCAATCGTAATGAGCACATAGATAGATGTATATACACTTCTGAAAGTTACAAATTTAATTAATCCATGTGATAAGTGACAAATTTACTCTCCTAAAACCCACATCTCAGATATATAAAGCAAATATTCTATTCCAAAGAATTGTGAGTTGATCTATCATATATAGCTCTCTAAAATTTCTGGGGTGGGCATGATGATTATTCTGACTTTTGCCAAAACTACAGGATAAATTCTGAAACATAAAATTCTAAAGCACAGCAAAATAAAATCTGGGGATAACAAGGAACAGAATAAAATTTGTTGGAATTAATTATGCCCTTGTTTTGTTATTTCTTATAAGGAATCCCATCCTTACATTACTATAATTCAATAAGTCTTCCGTATGTGTGTATACATACATACATACATGCATGCATGCATACATACATACATAGAAATACAACAGAACCTTTTCCTGGAAAAATATGCATCCTATATTTTTAGATAATTTCTGTCTTGTTTCAAAGTATTTACCCTCTGCATTCTGCTATTAATCTGATTTTCTTTCCTAGGTTATTGAAAATTAAGCACCAGTTTGTGTGCAAATCTCACTGCAACTTGACCATGATCAGTGTAACCTGGAGCTTCATCCTTATTTGGACAAAGATAGGGCTGTTGCTGAAAATGGCACCTCATTTTGCCAGTGCCAAACCATGCCCTTCTGTGTGCCGCTGTGATGCAGGATTCATTTACTGCAATGATCGTGACTTGACTTCTATTCCAACTGGGATTCCAGGGGATGCTACAACTCTTTACCTTCAGAACAATCAAATTAATAATGCTGGGATTCCTTCCGAATTAAAAACCTTAATAAAAGTAGAAAGAATTTATTTATATCATAACAGCTTGGATGAATTCCCCATCAACCTTCCAAAATACGTCAAAGAATTGCATTTGCAAGAAAATAACATAAGGACAATTACTTATGATTCACTGTCACAAATTCCTTATCTAGAAGAATTGCATTTGGATGATAATTCTGTTTCTGCTGTTAGTATTGAAGATGGAGCCTTCCGGGATAATATTTATCTCAGACTACTTTTTCTTTCTCGAAATCACCTTAGCACCATTCCCTGGGGCTTGCCTAAAACAATAGAAGAGCTGCGCTTGGATGATAATCGTATTTCCACAATTTCAGAGCTGTCCCTTCAAGATCTTACAAATTTAAAACGTCTAGTTTTAGATGGAAATCTCTTAAGCAATCATGGATTAGGAGACAAGGTCTTCACAAATCTAGTCAATTTAACTGAACTCTCACTAGTTCGTAATTCTCTTACAGCAGCTCCAATAAATTTGCCAGGCACAAATCTGAGAAAGCTTTATCTACAAGAAAACCATATCAATCGTGTACCACCTAATGCTTTTGCATATCTACGACAACTATATCGATTGGATATGTCAAACAACAATCTCAGTAATTTACCTCAGGGTGTCTTTGATGACCTAGACAATATAACCCAGTTGTTTCTTCGCAACAATCCTTGGCGCTGTGGGTGCAAAATGAAATGGGTTCGTGATTGGCTACAGACCCTGCCTCTAAAAGTTAATGTACGTGGACTGATGTGTCAAGCACCAGAAAAAGTGCGGGGCATGGCTATCAAAGATCTCAACAAAGAGCTATTTGATTGCAAAGATGAAGATGTGGTAAGCACGATCCAAATTACTGCTTCAATACCAAACACGTTATATCCTGTGCAGGGACACTGGCCCATTTCTGTGACCAAATCTCCTGAAATAAGGACTGTTAATCCACATAAAAATTACAGAACAGCTTCCCCAGCACAGGAAATCATTACCATTGTTGTAAAATCTGTAAGCACGGAGACTATTCACATTTCTTGGAAAGTTGCACTACCCATGACTGCTCTGAGACTTAGTTGGCTCAAAATGGGTCACAGCCCAGCCTTTGGATCTATAACTGAAACCATTGTTACAGGGGACCGAAATGACTACCTGCTCACTGCACTTGAGCCAGATTCCCCATACCGTGTATGCATGGTTCCCATGGAAACCAGTAACATCTATCTATATGATGAAACTCCTGTCTGTATAGAGACCGAAACTGCTCCTCTTAGAATGTACAATCCTACAACAACACTAAACCACGAACAAGAGAAAGAACCATACAAAAACTCTAACTTGCCCTTAGCTGCCATCATAGGAGGTGCAGTGGCTCTGGTAGCTATAGCATTGCTTGCTTTAGTCTGCTGGTATGTCCACAGGAATGGTTCCTTGTTCTCAAGAAATTGTACCTATAGCAAAGGACGGCGAAGAAAAGATGACTATGCTGAGGCTGGAACTAAGAAGGACAATTCCATCCTAGAAATCAGGGAGACTTCTTTTCAGATGATTTCTCTGAACAATGAGCAAGTGTCTAAAGAGGAGTTTGTAATACATACCATATTTCCACCGAATGGAATGAATCTATATAAAAACAACCACAGTGAAAGCAGTAGTAACAGAAGCTACAGAGACAGTGGTATACCTGATTCAGATCACTCACATTCATGATAGTAAGAAAATGGAAGACTTGGGGTAGTTACTTTTTCTCACAAAGGAAGGCAACTTTACTGGTTGCTGGAGTACTACAGAACACTGGATTAAAAGACTGTATAAGCAATGTATTGTACATTTGCCATATAATTTATATTTAAGAACTTTTTATTAAAAGTTTCAAATTTCAGGTGACTGCTGCGATTAATGTAGCAAGGATGCCTGAAAACAATTCTATATTTTAGTATTTTTTAGTAATTTGTACTGTATTTTCCTTCCTACTATTGAAATTACAAACCATTTAACTTTTGTGTTCAACTGAGTAAGATGACTTGTTGACTGTGAAAGTGAATTTTCTTGCTGTGTTGAACAATCAGGACCGCTACATTTGAGATCCTTGTAAGTATAAGCACAGGCCATATTCACTTTGGTATCCGTTAAAGGTGTTTTAAAAAAATGGCTACAAAATTAATAAAAATACAATCCTGGGTATATTAAACCAATGAGCATTTAGTAAATCAAATAGCAAAGTAGTGGGCAATACTGGTTATATAGTTATAAACAATAAAATAACTGTTGAAAACTACAAGTAATTGAAATCTCATAAGACAGATGTATTCAAGCACATTTCATTGATGCAAATAGAGATGGGCGTGAAAAAGGTTTTTTTTAAAAATAGCAAAACCACTATTACAGGAGTGTTGGGTAGGATGTTCTGCCAAACCATTCAAAACCAGACAGAGTTAAATAGGATTGAAACTTAGAACACTTCAACTGTTCTGTTTCAGACAAATCTGGACAGGGAGAGTAAATCAAGGCTGGGGAACATCACCCCCTATTCTTCTCATTATTCCCTGTCCACTATATCCCACTGGCTTGCCCACCTTCCTGATTTTCCAGTATCTTCCTTCTCTTCCTTTAGCTGCTGCTGCCAATATCTCAATGAGACATATCCCAGAGTGTCTCAGCTTTCTCAGTCTTTCCCTCTTTTCCCTTCTGTCAATTCCTTATGGGCTTGGTTTCCTCACCATCCCTTAAATTACTTCTTTTTGGACAAAACAGAAACAATTCATTCTGTGCGTGGACCAATATGCATGTTTCAGTTTGGATATGGAGTACCTGAAACCATCTCTTTCATGCAGAGAATGTTTTGCACATGTCTAGTCCCAATCTTGTCATTACTAAACAAAAATGTACTTGCGTCTAATTGTTAAAATAATGATTGTATCTGTGGAAACCAGAAAGCAAAATGTAAGTTTCCTAAATGTCTTAAAATCGAAAAGAAAAAAAACGTTTAAAACCTATGTACCCTCTAGAACCTGTATAAAAGAGACAATTCTTTTAATCTAACTAAAGCATATATTTAACTGAATATTCAGTTAAATATATACAACACAGATGCGTACATATTTCAACTGTCATCAAAAATATTGCCCATTATTGTCATAGTTATCTGGAAATTTCTTAATAGATATGAAAGTGAAGACATGTTCACCTACTTAGCTATGATATATTTTAATACCCAAGACATTTTGTTGCTGTAATATTTTTCCCCCAATGAAAACCAAAGTGCATTTTACACCCTTTGGCCAATCTTGTATGTGCCTTTATCAAAGTCAGATGTATTCCATTTTTAATTGGAAACAAAGTTTTCACAAATATAAAGTTAATTATAGAAAGATATTAGTCTTAAAGCTTAATAAACTATAGAACGAAGTACAGAAAAATAAGTGCTCTTCTTATCCTCTGTACAGTACACATACATACATGTGTGTATGTGTTGTAAAAAAGTGCTACATGATGGAATATTTTCAAATTTTCCATTCTGCACTGAACCATCTTAAGAAAATTATGGGAACAATTCTGAATGATTGCCTGCATCTACAGAAAAGCATAGTATTTAACAAGCATTCTTCTCTAAACATTTTATTGCAAAACAGAAACAGGATATACAGAAAGTAATAAGTTGAGTGGGCCAGGTTCTCTTCTCTTATTACGATTTCTGAACTTTTTGGCTAGTCATTATCTTTAATAACATCTACTTCACTAGTAGGGCTATCATTGTAGAGCAAGAGAAAATTATTTTACAGACTGGGCTACATTTA
>JANHFM010004252.1:87663-112099 GCA_032468115.1 Grayia smithii
ATGTTTGTTTTAGAATATTTAATATTTCAATGTTCCATTTTAATGCCAATGATATTACTAAGCGTACATATTAATACCATCTTTCAACCTCTAATCTTTTCATCTAATTATTACTTATATTGTATTATAAAAAATTATATCTGCTAATATTCCCCCTATTTCTACCTCTATTCTAGCTTCTAATCAGGCCACCATTACACATTATTAGTCTTAACATTTAATGACATCAAAAATCATCTGGTGTCTCTAATCTCAGAACACAGCCTTATTGATACTAAAGATTCAGCCAACCTAAAATGGCAAAATAAGAATGTGCCAAAATTTTTCAAAGCTTCTTAAATTATTATTCATTAACTACCAAGAAACTCTGAAGCAAAAGAAATTATCTGTTTTCTTAACTGTTATAGTTTAGAGACACAAGATTAGGCACCCATATATATTATTATAGCTAGTTGCTGTACTCAGAAAACTCTATCAGAACCAGATTTATTATGTCTACTGCATTTGTATTTTGACTTTCTTCTACAATTTTTAACATTGTGTACATGGGGTTTGCCCCAATGCCCTTTCAAGTCAACTAATCAGCTTTCTGATCAAATGGGGACTTGAATTGAAGTCTCCTTAGTCCAAGTCCAACAATTTAAAACACTATGCTGGCCCAACATTAGTACAGTATAGCATTACATAAGAACAAGGGCATTGTAGTTTGTTCAACAAAACAGTGCTTAAAACATGATTTCGTGCAAAGTTTTTTGTGAAGTATTTTTTACTTGTTATTCTTTTAAAGTTTTTTTTAAAGCAGGAGGCATTCAGTTTTTCAATGGGGGATTCTAAAAAAATAATAGCCAAGCATTGGCCTAGACTCAAATGTGTCTAATGGATTCTAGTGATACAGTAACATTTGTCATGGATACATTCTTAAATAATTATGAATTAAATTGTGATTTGACACTGGGTTATCTGAATTAATAATAGACCTTTGTTTTCTCCCGTATTCTGCCTTGCCTATAAACTCAAATTTCTATAGTTCGTTTATAGTAACTACTGTTGCACAATGCAGCATTATCTCCAATAAAATGTTACCCATTATATAACACGAGTGTATTCATGTTTTAAAGGAACAAAATAAAGGCATATATGTTTTAATGCTAAATATTATGTTTGTTGTCATACTAATCCTTTAAATGAATCAATGACACTGTTTGCATAGTTCAATTATAATTATTGAGAAATCTTAAAGGCATCTTGGTGTCTATTAGTTTTGACGAGCCATTTTTAGGTTTTCTGGATATTTTCCTTGCAAGTGAAAATAGTGTCTAGATACTAGGTTGGAAGAACTTCACAAACACTCTAGAGTCTAGATGCTAAAATGACTTTTATTTAAAATGTTAGTACACTTCAGATGCCAGATCTAATATAAAAATGTAATTATTTTCAAAACATTACATTCATTACAGTACCTCTCCCAGAAATGTACTGAATAAGCATCTTACACTAATGTAGACCAATATCATATTAATATAAATCCTGATGAATTTTAAATGAACTTAATGGACAGAAACTAATAACTAATTTCACTTGAGAATGAGGCTTAAGAATAGCATTTCTAAAATGTTATCTTAATTAAATAAGCTTATAACTGAACTCACCCTTAAATCTCCTGTTCCAGGGAAATATTCACCATATTTATGGAATGATACTGTCATAACTCGATCTGTGGTATAAAAAGCTTCTTCAACACCATCACCATGATGGATATCAATATCAATGTAAAGAACTCTTTGATGATATCTGGGCACAAAAGAAAAAAAATAGTAAAGCAATAGAAAAAAATATCACTTCTTCAGAGGAAAATGTGGCTAGAAAACCCCTTGATTTTGTTTTCCATCCCAGATTTAATCAATTGTCTCTAATATGCAGATTTAAGTTCCACAATACAATCATATTTATCCTTCATGCAACTCCAGTAATATTAGAATATTTCCAAATATTAGCCTAGATGATGGCGTAGAATGCAGTACTGCATATGCAATATTATATGCATATTTAGTATATAATAGGGAATTCACAATGCATAACTATATTAATAGTTGCATGTTAAGGTTACAAAGATACAATTATGTAAGGTTCTTACTTTAACTGTGTGAGATGCCTGTTTTAGGTTTATATTACAGTTTTTATATTTCTACTTTAAAGTTTAAGGAAGCTGTGCTATCGATTTTCAGCAGTCCTTATGAAAGAGGCCTTTTTTTCTTTAGGAAAAAAAAAGAATAAAGTGCTTCAGGTCATCTGCAATGATACTTGTTACCAATTTACAACCACCAATGATCATCATGGTGGAAAGTATCTTGTTTCAGGTAATGATTTATTTCTTCATCCCTTGAATTAACCCAAGATAATGGACTTAATTTTATAGGAAATCAGGATTGCCCATTAATTATTGGCACATCAATCTCTTAAATGTAATTAGCAAACTTTATGCCAAACATCCATAAAGTCAACTCTCAAACTGACCAATACAGAACCAGTGGTGGGATTCAAGTAATTTAATGGTTCTCTGCCCTAATGATTTCTTCCAACAACCAGTTTGCCAAGCTGCTCAGAAAGTTAACAACCGGTTCTCCTGAAGTAGTGCGAACTGGCTGAATCCCACCACTGTATAGAACATATGCTGGCAAGAAAAACAGGCAATTTTTAGAGGTTATACATCAAGTTTTAGCACTAACTTAAAAATATCTATCAAGTCAAAATTAGTGCTATATACTGCTTTTATTGATATTGTTTGCATTTTATTTTATTTCCACATTTTAAGTTGTAGTATAAATTAAAAACTATAGTTTAGATATAGGTTTTCTCTGTGAGTCTAGAATGCATGCTTATGTACTGTTTTAAATTGGTTACAGCTACTAATTTTTACTTTGAGTGAAGGACTTCTGATATTAATAGTTTTCAGTTGATTTGCAGAAGATTGCTTTATTAGAAATTGCTTTTCACATAGCACTTTTACAAGTAGGCTTATCAGGTCTTAAATAAAATGTAATGTACAGAAAAGGGCAATTCAATCTCCTCTTTTTCATGGCCAGCAAAACATTTACATCAAAAAGAATGATAACCAATTTCAGAATAGTATTAACCTAACACATTTTGACACATTCTCAATGGCTGCTTTTGAGGGAAAATTCAGAAAATATAAATAAAATATACTTAATAATAAATAACTTATACTTTACTTAACTTTACTTAACTTATACTTTATACTTATATAAATAAAATATACTTGGGATAAAAGGCAGTTAAAAATATGGCCAATGCTTGCTGCTGTCCATTTTATAAATCCCCACAGCTATTTTAGTTTCTCTTTAACTATTTTTTCAGGACATTCAGATACATTCTTCATATAGCTGCTGTTAGCTAACTGATGTGACTGAATTTGAATATGGCCATGTTCTATTTTATTATTTCTAAAATTTATTTAGACTGAATCATGTGGTAAGTTGTTTTATTTTTGGGGGAAAAATTACTTACTTTATATTTTATTTGGCATGGCATCTGTGTCTATGATCATGTGTGAGTTTGGTTAAGAATTTAAGCATAGTTAAATATGCTTAAATAATTTAATAGATAACTTGTAAATTAATAGTTAATTTGTAAATTACACCTTTATTAAGATTGCTCTACTTCTTATGGTAATATTTATAATATTAGATTTAAGGAGCTGAACTTTCCCCTCTTGTATTTGCTAATCCAAAATAAGTACCACGTTTCCCTGAAAATAAGTACGTCATTTCTCCGCCGCCCCACCCCTCCCCACCTGCCATTCCCTTTCGCTGGCCGAGATTGGCAACCCAGATTCAGGGAACTGAATGTGTTGCCACACACACACACACACACACACACGAGAGGAGAAGAACTGGGCTGTTTCCAGTTCCAGCGCCTCCTCTCTTTTTCTCCCGAGTGGCAGTGGTGTGTCCGGTTCACCGAATCTGGCCTGCTGGTCTCGGGTGGCAGCGGCTCTGATGTTCCCCTCCCTTCCCCCCCTCATGCGTCTAAGTATTTGGGGGGGGGGGTATTTTCGGGGGGGTATTTAAATGCATGTTCTCAAAAGCCCAATTAGGTTTATTATTGGGACATGTCTTATTTTGGGGGAAACACAGTAAATTAGACCAACCCATAATAAATTGGTCTAAAGGTATAACGATTATCTATACTTTTAAAAAAACATTCACGCCAATAAAAGCATTAATAAGAATCATCTGTGAAAAATTGCAACTATCACATGGTTGGAGATGCAGGCTTCTTATAATTGTTCTTTCACTTTAACTAATTATAAGATTAGAGTCAGAGTTTTGGAGCAGAGCATAACGTTTTTTTAAATTAAATTATTTAGAAAGAATGCATAAAGGAGAACTCAAACTACCAAAAACATCTTTCTTAATTCTGCTATTTCTTTGCTCAACAAACTCATTTTCAATGCAATGCTCATGTTTTCAACTTATTTATTGGGTAAGTTATGTATATAACTATACCAAGAACTTACTTCAATAACTCAAGAATGGCAAGCACAATATCATTGACATAACAGAAACCAGATGCCTCTGATTTCTTAGCATGATGAAGTCCTCCTGCCCAATTAACAGCCATATCTGTTTGTTGTCTATTCAATTTTACTGCTCCAGCTAAAGAAACATGAGAAAATGCAGTTAAAAATATTTTGCAGAAATTAAAAAGACAAGATATAGTACATAGCAAGAAAAATAACAGTCTCACTTAACACATTTCTGTTCTGGCTTGAATTTCAACAGGTTTTTTTAAGCACTTCTGCTGCTGTGTTGCAAATCACAAACAGATTGTGGTTCAACGACCACAATTGAGACCAGTTACTCTATCGTTAAGCAATGAGGTCATTAAATGAGACATTACTTGACTGCCCTACTTAGGAATGAGAATTTAGTGAATCCCATGTAGCTGTTAGGCAATATATATCTTCAAACCCTCTTCAACTCCCCACCACTATCAACCCCCCCCCCAAACTCTGTTCTTTAGGCTGTCCTGCAAAGTGGCACTATTCAGAAGCATATATTGGGACAGCCTGCTGCTACTGCCTCTGAGCCTCTACTTCTACTGAGGAGGGCTACCTCAAGCCCCATTGCCCCTGCATTTAGTCCCATTGATACAGTGAGGACAACTGTCCCAGCCCATAGTCAGCCATCCCATGAAGTCCCTTTGCCACACAGGAAGAACATGCCAATCACACTAACAGGGAGAAAGGTCAGCTGAGATTTTAAAAATCTACCTAATGTAAAACATGAAAAGATACCTAAAGTAACACTGTTGGTGTTACTTAATTGACAAAACTTTGAAAAATCAGTAAGTAAGAAAAAGAACTAAGGAGAATAAACTTACCTACAGAGCCTCCTGTTGACAGCTGACAGAACTCAAACAGTCCATCAAACACAGGACAATCTTCTCCAACATTAACTAATAAAGGAAACTTTCATTAATCATCTAAAGTTCTCTCTCAAGGTACATGTACATATTTTAGGTTTGTTTTGTTAATAATTTTTGACATTAAGAAACTATAAAAAACAAACACTAATATTCCAAGTGAGGTCACATTACCGGTATCCATTTATTGTAGAAATTAATTTTGTTTTGCAATTTTATTTCACTACCATAGATGCTGCACCTGTTGATTACCTTGCTCTAACAAACTTAATAATATATTCACTCGGAAGTTAAAGAACTGCAGCTTTCCTCCTGTGATTTATTTATTTAATTTAATTTTTATGCCGCCCAACTCCCGAAGGACTCCAGGCGGCTCACAACAAAAGTATCATAACAAAAAATAACATCAAGACATTATAAAAAAACAAACAAACAATGGGTTAAAACAATGGAACCATAAAAAAAAACATTCACATCCTGTCTGGGGCCAGATCTCACCGAGTCACAATAGCGAGATCAGCGAGAACAACAGCCCCATGCCTACCGGAGAAGCCAGGTTTTAACAGCTTTACAGAAGGCCAGTAGGGTGGAGGCAGTCCGGACCTCGGGAGGTAGTTGGTTCCGGAGAGCTAGAGCCGCCACAAAGAAGGCCCTTTCCTGCGGGCCCACCAGCCGACACTGTTTAGCTGATGGAACCCGGAGGAGACTGACCCTGTCGGATCTTATTGGTCGCAGGGAGACACAGGGTAGGAGGCGATTTTGGAGGTAACCTGGTCCTGAACCATGTAGGGCTCTATAGGTAATAACCAACACCTTGAATTGCACCCGGAGACTGACAAGAAGCCAATGCAGCTCGCGGAGAACTGGTGATATGTGGGTGTACCTAGGGACACCCACAATGGCTCGCGTGGCTGCATTCTGGACCAATTGAAGTCTCTGAATGCTCTTCATGGGTAGCCCCATGTAGAACACATTGCAATAATCCAGGCATGAGGTGACGAGGGCATGAGTGACTGTAAGGAGATCCTCCCAGTCCAGGTAGGGTCGCAACTGGTGCACTAGGTGAACCTGTGCCCCTAGCCACAGCTAACATATGTTGCTCCAGTTTCAGCTGTGGATCTAGGAGGACACCCAAATTGCGAACCTCTTCTGAGGGGAACAATTTCTCCTTCCCCAGAACCAAGGGTGGAAAATCAACATGGACCTTGGGGGCAGTACGCACAGCCACTCAGTTTTGTCTGGGTTGAGTCTGAGCCTGTTAACTCCCATCCAGGGAGGGTTCTACTTACCTCTTCTACCGGTTCTAAAGGTGTACGCACTTTGCGCGTGGTCGTGGTGCATGGAGAGCGCATCCGGTGCATGCGTGCCGGACAGGTGCTGCTGCGCATGCACAGAAGCTTTTTTTGACGAAAAAACATCAAAAAAAAGTTTCCACGCGCAGACCGGTAAGTACGGGCGTGTGGGGGGGCGGCGGTCCGGGATGCGTAGAACCGGTTCGGTGACATCACAGTGTCACCACTACCTATTCGCGTGAACCAGACTGAACCGGGGGCAACCTACCACTGCTTCCATCCAAACCCTCACAGCTTCCAGGCACCGGCACATCACATCCACTGCTTCACTGAATGGGCATGGGGCCGTTTTGGCCAGATAAATCAAGCAAGAGGGACAAGAGAGAGGTAATCAGGTTGTTGCCTTCCTCTCTATATACTTCTTGTTCATTTCTTCTGAAAAAACAAATCCAAAATAATAATCTGAAGCAAGACATTCAACTTTAGAGTCCAAATCAAGACAGATCAACTTTGTTCACAAAAGCACAATTTTTTCACAATGTGACATAAATTGCTTTATCTCTAGTACATTCCCACCAATATCTTGATGGAGATGATGTACAATTTAAAACAATCAATGCTGGTCAATTCTGTATCAATTTGAAGATGGCAGGTATGTAAGCCCTATTGGCTGCCTCCCCCAGTGTGGGATGGGAATTAGGATATGTTTCTGTACTATAACCATTTTAGCAATAGCCAAGTAAAAAGTTGAAACCAAATCTGTTCTGGTGACTTGTTGAATAGATAGACAGAAAATGATACTAGCATATAAACAAAAATCAGTAAAAGTTAGTAGTAATGTCATTCATTGCCATCAAAATGGCCCAATGAGAATGTTACTATTTCATGATATGGACTTAGTCTCAGAGACATTTTTGGTTTAAGAAAAGACAGGCCCTACCCTTTTTCACCAATATCATAAGCCTCTATGATCCTTGGCAAAATGATTCACTCAAAGAATTATTTATTTTGTGGTAGACAGGTTGTTCTGGGTTTAAAGTGACATAAGAAGGCCCCTTTTAGAGAAGATGCTTCTGGGTAACCTTCAAGAACTTCCAGTGACTTGTATGACAAGATATGTTGGCTCTTAGGAAACAAAATAATTACTGTAATGGATAAATAGCATTAGCTTTATTTATTATCACCAATTATAAGTAACCATTACTACTAGTAGTTATTGATTAATATCCTTTTAAGAACACCTTCACTAGTAGCTTTGATATTCTGCTGCACTTAATTTCAGGCTTCTTGATCAGGACCTGGCAGTAAATTATAGAATTTTTCACACTTTATAAATTAGTTTGACTCCTCAGCAAAAGGCTAGTAGCGATTGCTTGGCTAGAATATAATTGTTATTGAAACAGGAAAGTAGCTATACAAAGCATTGATTGCCCATTTTGAGATATAGGACACTAATGATTCCTACACCTACATCAGTTTAAACTCATGCCTTTTTTGTGCTCTCTTCTACCTCTAATTGAGGTAGATGTTTTCAAGCTGAGCAGTTGATGCATGTTTACATAACCAGAGAGCCAGTTTGGTATAGAGGCTAAGATATTGGCTAAAAAGTTGGAGATAATGAGTTATACTCTTACCTGAGGCATGTAGTCAGTCAGCCAGTGCCAGATCAAGGGTATCCTATGCTGCCCCAGGCCATGGTAACTGGTGGTGCCCCATGCAAAGATTTGCATTTTTTAAATCTGTTGGTGCCTCTAAGCTTGGCACCTAGGTCAGTGCATGTTTAACCTTAGCCAAAAATGTCCATATTCCTAAATACTCTATATTAGAATAAAAAGAACCTCTCCTAGTCATTATTACTACACTATGCACATCTGATCATTGAAGTGATATAAAAAGTTGAGAAAGCCTCTGTGTAATAAAAAAAAAATCTTAAAAGTAGCTTTTTACTAGCATGAATAGTAGGCAACAACAACCACCCAAAAATTACACCTTTCTTACTTAGGAAATCATAACAGTTAACTGATTTATAATATTTAATTACTGGGTTACAGACTTCTGGGCATGCTGGCTGTTTATAAATAACATTTCAATATACAATTCCAGTTTCTTCTTCCTCCCTAAGTTACACAATTTATACACAAAAAAGACAGTTAAAGGTTTCGCTTGTGGGATTTAATTTCCCTTTCCATCTTTCTTGCTGGAGTACAGCTTCATTTTAGAATGACATTATTCAGACAACTTCTACTATCCTCATAAAGTATCTCATTTTATGTGATAATATCAGCCTAGTAGGACATTTCAGAAGATTTTTTCTCCTTTGTATATTTTACTTCATTCCATTTCTTTCTGGGAAGGTTGCCACTGAAAGCTATATAAATTATTTTATTGTTTTTATAATGCCAAATAAACAAACTTCACACATAACATAATTTTTACTTTTCATACATTATATATATATATATATATATATATATATATATATATGTATGTATGTATGTATGTATATAAAAGGCAGTTTATGTAGAATAACCTGAATCAGGATTGCTTATCATAGTAACAAAGTAATCACAAGCAGCAGTTTTTTAATAGAATTGTTTGTATTCTTTTCATTAGAGGTGCATAGTACCAGATATAAATCATTTGGTACATTCAAAGCAAATATTCTACCCCTGGACAATGGCTCAAACACTTTGAACAGAGTCTGGCAACCCTTTGGTGCCAGGAGTTACATTTGTGAATCTTTTCTAACCTGGACTAGGTAGTCAATCACAGATCTTCATTCTCCCACAATAAGCCTATATACAACAAAACAGTCATGAAAGGAACAAACTGTACATTGAAATGAGTTTTCCCAAGCATGGGAATATGCATATGAGCTGGATCAACTTGCTCAACAGTTGTTGAAATAGTTTTAGGAAACTTTAGAGGAACATGCATGATTTCTGCTCTAGAACCATATTGTTGAAATGTAGCAATATTTCCATCTAGATGAGTTTTCCATAAGAAACATTAATGCAAGATAAGAAGACATTTCAAATTTTCACAGGGTTTTCTTCCAGAGCCATACCACCTTTCTCAGTGTACAATGGGCATTCCATGTACCACTTATCATTAGTGACCTGCAATTTTTGTAGTACCGTATATTCCGGCGTATAAGATGACTGGGCATATAAGACGACCCCCAACTTTTCCAGTTAAAATAAAGAGTTTGCCAGCCATGCATCTTGCAAGGTCAGTACCCGGTGTATAAGACGACTCCCCACTTATCTGAAGATTTTAATGGGTTAAAAAGTCGTCTTATACACCAGAATTTACGGTAAATATATGCAGTGGCACTGTGGCAGTCACAGTGCTCACTAGACCTTTTGGACAGATGTCAGGGATTGAGTCCTAGGAAACTGGAAAGAAAAAAAATTCAGGTTTCTATCCTGAAATGTCTACATGTAAGTATAGAATTTATCTCAATATTTTTTAAAAAAAATACTCCCCTCTGAATTCCCTAAAATTCTAATTATCTATTTTTATGGGGAACCCAATCTTTGCTTATGTTTGAACAATAAACAGAAATTATGTTTCCTTGCTTTTCCATTTAAGACAGATGCCTCTAACACCTCATAGAAGCCAATCATCAAAAGAACATAGGTACAGAATAATAATGATGAGATGATGATGGTGGTGTTATATTATTATTTTCAAAATCCTGTCTGAGACCTTGGATCAACCACTTTCTAACTGTGGCTAGCGAGCAGCGCATGACCCCCAGTAGAGTACTTTAATAATGTTATTATTCAATCCCATTGCAGGCACTTTGCATTTTTATGTACGTTAAAGCACTCAGTAAGTGATGCGGCTGGCATGGCTGTCAGGAGACTTTCTCTCAGAGCACAGTCTTATAAGCAAACAAATCTTCACCATGTCTGGAAATGGCTGTCAGAGTGACACTGAACAATATAAAATAGAATCTCTACTAGTGTGCGTTGATGAGGAGATAGAAGGTGGTAAGGGACTATCACCTGGAAGATAAAGACAGGCATGAGAAGAATATCTGGAAATCATTTATCCTTGCCAATTTATGTAAACAGTTTATGTAAACAAACATGCTACAATCAGGTTTTGCATGCAGATTTGTGAAAGCCAAGAAATCGATCACATCTCCAGAGAGACAGATGCATGCAAAATGTTTGCACGTGTGCAGGCACAAAATTAGCTACAGTATTCATTATGTATTGCTCATTTACACCCTGGCATCACATATTCAGCAGCTAAGCAAGTAAGGCAAGTTGCTTCTGGATGGGTAAATCACTTCTTTTAACAGAATTGGCAATACACAAGGAGCTGAAAGAAGCACCAGCCCTCCCTTGAATTGATCTTAAGACAAGCATTTCAAAACTGCAGACAGCACCTAACTTTTATGAAAAAATGAGACAAGAGGGGCTAAAACAAAATCCATTATTGAGCAGAAGCAGAGTGGGAGGGAACATGTCACATGTTCTTCCTTCTCGCTGCATTGCTGCAAGAGCTGTGAAACGATGAAAATTCCATAATCAGATATGAATTTATTGTCTGGCTTCAAAAAGAATTCCTATTTATTTTATTTTTTTTTCCTAAACTGTCAAAACATAAAGTAATTTTGAGTCCCTGCAAAATAGGCCTTCATAATAGCATAATTTGATTTAAAATAGATGAGATGGTTTAGCACAATACTGATTCTGCTATCATTATTGTCGTGTTTCTCTGCCGTTTTAACAGCCTTGCTCATACAAAAAAAAAAAAAAGTGAACAGTTTGAAGGATCAATCATGTTGAACCCATAATGGTGTTTTTTTTTTAATCCTGAGAGAGCTATAAAAATGAAACTGGATGCAATCCAGCTATTGTACTTTCTTCACAAATATTAAAATTATGCAATGTGAAGTTAAAAAAAAACAAACCTGTGAACTAATGCATGCTTTGAAACATCACATAGCCTGCCTTTCCTATATACTTTATATCCTTACTAAATGAAAAACATGTCACTCGTCTTCCATCCGGCTCTGACTCTCATTAGCTATTGAAATCTGTTCAAACTTTAATCAATATTCCATTTTAAACAACAATAATAATGCTTATATGGAAGTAACCACTAAAGCATAATTTGAACAAGAATTCCAGCATTCCAGCATTTCTTTAGCTTTACTATGCAACCAAATCAAATTTTATAGTGATAATAGAGGCCATTTTATCTTTTGTTATGCTGCTTTACAAGGCAGTCATTTCCATAAAAACTTTTCATTCTGTGGAACAGAAAGAATAAAGAGCAAACCCATCCACAAACCTCTCTTAAATCCACCACCACCCTCTCCAAAATATTCTTATCAGTCATAAATATTTCCTCACAAAGAACTTTCTTTCTTTCTTTCTTTCTTTCTTTCTTTCTTTCTTCCTTCCTTCCTTCCTTCCTTCTTTCTTTCTCTTTCTCTCTCTTTCTTTCTTTCTTTTTCTTTCTTTCTTTCTTTTTCTTTCTTTCTTTCTTTTTCTTTTTCTTTCTTCTTTTTTTTTAAAGATAGAAGATGGAAGCAAATGTTTTAAAGCAAACATCTGCTAAACATCATTTGGCAGATGCAAATCAAAATGGTTTTCTTTATAGCCTTTTTGTGTCAAAATAAGAAAAAAAATGGCCTGCATTTGAGAAAGTAAGTCATTTTTTATTATTTTCGCCTGTGTATTGAGAATCCTCTTCTCTCTCCACTCCCCCACCCTCCAATAATAAGGAAAGTTACTCTGGGAAGATAATGCGTATGATTGCAGCTCTGCCTTGTTAAAATCCTGGCCTTTTTATGCAGTCATGTTATCACTCATGAATTATGCATGAAAGAGGATCTCATTACATTCCATTTTCTTTACAGCCGCATTCCCTGCTCTTCGACATGCTCAGATTCCCATCAGTCTGGCCCACTCCCCTGAAGCCTGGCTCCATCATAGCATTTTCCTCATTCCCCTGACAAAATGGGCGTGTTTAACTTGTCACCTCGAGCTGGATATAAATTATTCACCAGAGCTTTGCGTAGATTTGTGAGATAACCAGCCTCAAGTCAAACAAACTTCATAGGTTTGGGTCTGTTTGACAGGGACCATTGATGGCTATTTCCTCTTGAGTAGCCTTCCCCACCCCCACCAATATCCTTTTGATCATAAAGCATTTTTCACATTCAGATATAGTGCATGTGTATTTCTTTTGAAATTTAAGCAAGACTATTACATTCTTCCTTGTGGCTGCAATGTCCATTTCATTTTATTGATTTAACAAACGGGGTCAACATCTTCCTGAGAAGCCTGCTCAGGAGTAAAGCCCATTGAGATCATCCCTCATTGAATCTCAGTGTTCTTTCTTTTTAATTATTTTGATAATAATTGAAGGTACGTAAAAAAAATAATAATAGTACCATGTAGGGAGCTGTTTCTGCAACAGCAAATCACCTGCTCAGTATTGCCATCAAGGTGCTGAAAGGTGTTCTTTTCAAGTTACAAACTCAAGTATCAATTATCTTTTTTAGTTTTTATAATAAATTAATTATATTGAAATAATGCTTTCTAACTTAACTGGAATTTTACATACAGAGTACTGCTGTCTGGATTTAGATTTTTGCCAGAATGGCTTTAGATCCCTGAAATAAGAGAGAAGCAGGATTAGATAATATAAGCAACATTTTCTATCTTTCTATGTAACCTGTATACTCCTGTTTATGCACATCACTTCCTATCAGGGAGATGCATAAACCATGTTTTGAGCATACTAAAGTACAAACTGTATTAAATGGTCCATGGCATCTTCCAAAAACCCACTTGAAAGATTTCCAACCTGAGGTTAAAATGTTGTTGACAATCTTTAAAGCTTCAAATGGCTTAGGCTTAGCTGAGGACCACCCATTACAAACCTGCCCAGATGTTAAGTATGGACACTTTGAAAGAATCTTCAGGTGCTAACAAAGACAATAATCATACTTGCTGTGCTCTCAGGCATCAGATGTACTTGAAGATACCATGCTGCAGAGAGCCATCTCATTTGTGACATCTCAAACATGATTTCAAGGGAAGAAGAGTTGCTTACTGTTCCTCCTTTGCTGAACTGCATCTCAAATGATCTAAATGCCAGAGCTCACTGTAACAGCATTGCCAAAAAGGAATTAAAAGTTGTTAACCTAATCTTGTGTAGCTTCTTCTCTGGTAATATTGAACTGCAAACTAGAGCATACAAAACTTTTGCTGGATCAATTCTTGAATACAGCTCATCTTTCTGGAACCCGCACTGCATATTGGATATTAATACAATTGAGAGAGTCCACTCCTCTGCTCGCAAGAGAATACCTTATGCCACCGGACTTGAAATTTTGGGCTTAGACAACGTAGAACTTTGTCACCTTCATTCCGACCTAAGTGTAGTACATAAAATTGTCTGCCATAATGTCCTACCTGTAAATGACTACTTCCTACCACAACAATACACGAGCACATAATAGCTACAAACGTATGGTAAACCGCGCCAACCTTGATTGCAGAAAATACAACTTCAGTAACAGAATGGTTAATGCCTGGAATGTACTACCTGACTATGTGGCTTCTTCCCCAAACCACCAAAACTTTAAACTTAGACTGTCTACTGTCGACCTCACCCCATTCCTAAGAGGTCTTTAAGGGACATGCTTAAGCGCACCAGCGTGCTTACTGTCCCTGTCCTAATGTTCCCTTTTATTTGTATCCATTTCATGTATTCATAATTATGTTTATACTTATATCTGTTATCTAATACTTACTAGATGAAAATAAATAAATAAATAAATAAATAAATAAATAAATAAATAAATAAAATAAAATAAAGCAGACACTCTACCATTCCAGCTACAAGTTTTTCTATTTGGAGTCTGTATTTGGGGCCACATAGAGATTGCTGTCTTTTGGATATCACCAATATCACGAGCTGTTGATAAAAGGATGACTTCAGAACCAATTTTGAACTAAGATGCAGAACCAAGTCGTTGGTTCCAGTCATTCTTTAGTAAGTTATCCCAACCTGTCCCAGACAGTTGTTATGGAAGACACTGAAGGAGTTAGAATCATACAGCATTTTGAGTTCCTGATGGAAAAGAGAGATATAAGGCTATCTTATCCCTATTATTGCATATGCTCTGCCAGGTTGCCAATACAGAATATCTGTATTGATCCATAAGACAAAAATCTTTGCAAACCTAAGTATACTTTTTGTACCTTTTCATGGGATGTACAGTGCCTCATGTGATTAAGATCTGGGTTGACAAGCAGCTGGGTTGACAAGCAGCAATCCTGCATTCGAGACCTCAGTGCTGCCATAGATGGAATGAGCTTCTGCCATTAGTTCCAGCTTCTGTTAGGGACATGAAAGGAGTCTCCAACTGGGCATGCCCCAAACAATGGTGATGTCACTGGATAGTGTTTTCAACTTGGAAACATGTCAGTGCTTCTGATATGAGCGCAATGAGATCCATCTTTTCATACCACACTAATTTTCCCATAGTTACCCCTGTCTTTCTGTTGTATTAAGAATGTGAATCTATTAAGGATGTGAAGTATGAGATGGCTACTTTAATGGTAAATTTATAGTCCTCTGAACAAATATTATTTCTCTGAAAATTAAATTGAAAGGAATTGAGTGAAGCAAATTTTTAAAAATCACAAATCTTTGTGTTTGTTTGTTTGTTTAGAATTCAGCCTGGTCCTCCCAGTGATTCCCATTACATTCTTCACAACTAATCTAATGCAAATACTGTTGAAATATTTGGGTTATAATATCTGGATAGATGTTAGGTCAAGGGTGGAAACTTAAAGACTACTGGGACACCGCTGATGCAATTACCATTCATAGCTTATTTTGTATATAAATGCATTCTTGCTTTCTTTATGTGTGGGCTGGGAGTCTCTTTCTAATTTCACTCACAGCATTAATATCATTAGCAGAGACTTGTTTGTATACTGCAGATAAGTAATAATTTAAATCCTCTGTGTAGTTAAGAAATAATATTTACTTAATTACTCTTTTTCATAATGATTTCCTTCTTCATTACTGTATGCAAAGATGAGGCAGCAGACTTGAATGCCACTGAGCAGTTGCCTCTGTGCGCCCAAATATAAGATACCGGTGGTGGGGGAGTATCTTTTTAAATAGAGTATTATTCAACGGGCCGGGGGGGGGGAGCAGGAATGTAGCCAGAGATTTCAACCGTAAGAAATAAGAAATAAGAAAACATAGAAATAAGCTCCATTGCAAGATACATAAAATAGAAATACTACAAAAGATATTATTTTAGGCATGTCAAATCAGCATTTACCAAGGACAATTTTAATGATGATACCACATTCTTTAAGTATTCAGCTGAAATTATAAAGAGTTACAAATGGGACAGAGAATTTGTCCAAATATCTCCACTTCTATCGTCCATCTTCAGGCAGAATTTTGAAGATGACCTTATAAGGAGTTCCCTTCTTGTGAAGCAGGACATGTTTATTTTTTAGCATAATGTAGGATACAAAGGCATTAGTCGCTCTATAAGACTGGTTCTCAGCTAGATAATTATGCAAGGAGCTTTCAGTTAGTATATCCAAATAGAGCTTCAGTTCTTCCTTCCTTGTTTGGCTCCTGCCTTCAAAGAAATGTAATGAATTGCTTTCTGGCCTAATTTACTCTATCATTCTAAGATTAACTGTTTTCCTGAATAGCATTTTCTATATCAACTCCTCTTTGATGATCTTGAATCACTATAGAACCTTCATCTGCCCTAGACTGTTTAATTCTATATTTGTTTACTAACCATTTTCTTCTCCTGTTATGATACCCATTCCAATATAACTACCTATCTTCTTGCCAGTACTATTTTGCCCATTTCAACTTTTCCTCTCCACGATATAATATACACATAATCTCTCTTTTTTTCTTTTCTTCTCTCAGCCATTTTCCAAATCCAGTTAACCAGCCACTAGTACAATTTATAGATCCAGGAGATCATTTGATGGGATGGTAGCTAGTGTTTACCCTCTCTATTCTGCCACAGAGCTGCACTTGCCTTTGATTGAACTTCTCTCTGCCTAATGCAACAAGAGAGAAACCAATTTGAGTAGAGAGCTTCCATTCATTTAGTTAAATTTTTGAAGAGAAGTAATATAACAAGTGTTTTTGGCTCTTCACTGGCATATTCTTGCTTCTGCACTACCTCTTTCATCAGACCTGTCCCTGATATTTAATGACACTGTATGGACAGTGGTGGGATTCAAATAATTTAACAACTGGTTCTCTGCCCTAATTGTACCATGCTACACTCCTTTCCCCCCGTGTCCCATTTTGGGTCTAGTAGGCCTCCCTGCAACCTCAACAGGCCACGGGGGAGGGGCGGCACAGTACACACCCACACCCACCCTTTTGGGCCTAGTAGCCTCCTTGCACTTATCTGGGAGCCAAAACGGGGCGTGTGGGGACTCCTGGAAGTGGCAGGGAGGGGTGGGGCCAGCTGGCAAGTTAATCACCGAGTCATCTGAACCGGCCCAAACCAGAGAATCCCACCACTGAATATGGATATTTTTAATTGGTAAAAGTTTTATTGCTAAAATATTGCTAAAAATACCTGAAAGTCCCATATGAAAATGATTTTGGTTAAATATTAACTTACTTATTAATTTGTTACTGTTATGTTGAGCTTGACAGTCATAAGCAGCATTATCAAAGTTTAAGGATGATTGTGTAACAGTTTTTTCTTGAATAGATTGCAAGCACCTTCATGGAGTTGAAGAAAGTTTGTACTGTATTTTGCAGAGATTCTTGTACTGCTTAGGTGGAATTCCTGATGAAGCTAACTAAAGAGAGAGAAACACAGAGAGAGAAAATTGATAGACAGGCCGATAATGTCTATTTATGACAATATCCTTCATTGCAACCTGTCCTGGGTGACCATTTATTTATTTATTTATTTATTTAATAGTATCTATATGCTGCCCATCTCCCAAGGGACTCGGGGCAGCTCACAGAAGTTAAAATATACAATACACATTTTTAAAATCAATAAAAACAAAATTAAAATCAGAATTAAAATAAATTAACACCCTTCATCATATCAGCCATATATATGTTCCTTCAAACACTATGTAACACTATTTATATTATGATTTGATTCAGCTATGAAATCTTTTGTTAAATTGTGTATATGAAGAGATAAGCTTACTTTGTTCTCAAATTATGATTAAAAGAACCATAAACCACATTGAGCTTTTTAAAATTTCATTCCTTAATAGGCATCACACATTTCCTGTCAGCATTGCCACAAAGGTAACATTTTGTGGTCAATTAATTTTGTCTTTATTGTACAGACCAAAAATACGTTTCCTCTTCCTCAATGAAATACAAACTTCCAACACTCATGAAATGGATTATTATAGTTCCTTTCAAAGTTAGGAGAAATTATATTTAAAACATGAATGTACTACTGAAGCTTATAATTTCAAAAGAGCTAGATGTCAAATGAAATCATTATTTTTATTTACAAAATACAAGTTGTTCAACATCCAATAATTAGAGAATTATATAAGTGAATTGCATCTGATCATTTAGCTATCACATATATTTTTAAAGTAAACAAGACAGCAATCTCCAAACATCACCTATTTATGATGCAAAAACAAATAGATATTTTTATATCTTGCTGGTCTGAGCCATGATCTATGTTCTCTGTAAATGCATATTACTCCTTAAACCTGAAGAGACAGTGCAAAGTTAAGTGCCCATAGAATTAAGTTATTCTCAAATAATAATTGTAATGATAAATTTAGGTATCATTTAAGAGTCTTGGGGGGGGGGGGGCAATGCCCTTGCCATTATACTTTTCTTCATACAGTTAATAAATGTCTTGCTTTTTTTCCCAACCGCATCAAATTTCTGGCTCCTATTCAGACTGTAATCCAACAAGAACCCCAGTTGTTTTGCATTTATAGCTGAACAATATGGTCCTCCTAATACCAAAAATCATTAAAAATATGATTTTTATTACAAATGTAGGAATTTCCAATTGTCCTATATGAAATTCAACTTAATTGGTTTCTGAGGATTGCTCGAGTTTTTCCAAGCTGACCCCGTATCTTAACATTGTCATGTAAGATGCTTGTTATCCATCTTTGTGTTGGAATCAGCCATCATCCACAATACCTTCTGAACATTTGATAGTTTCTAACACTTCCAAATATATTGAACAGCACAGCAGAATGGAGACGTGTATTACATCACTTATTACCTTTATCTGGCTTCACAGTGCTGTACATTTGGGTATGAATGTTCAACCAGCTCTATATTCACCTACCTTTTTTCCATCTTCTCAACAACAAAAAAACCAACTTTGTTATAATTTCAATTGGTAGTCATTCTGTCAATTAAGGAAATGAGGATGATTTTATTGCCAGGTATAAATTAAATTACTGATGACCATCAAACCCCAGATATTTGAAAGATTGTCTTCTTCTGTACAAAACTGTTAATCATTCTGAGCTATTTTGTCTTAGAAGCCCTAAAATTAATTTGCTTCAATGTAGTGATTGCTTCAATGGTTTTTCAGTGACAATGCTTTAGAATTGTCTCCTAAGAGAGATTCATTTCACCGCCTCATTAAATAAACCTGGACTTAGACATATATTTCCCATTTTTAGGAAGACCTTTGATGTATAAACCTTCTTGACAAGAATAATGAGTAGGGCCTTGCAGAATTTCAGGTAACTATAGTGTCCTAGGAAAAGACATATTTGATTGGGATTATATCCATTCATCCTCCTTGCCTCTCCATGAAGATGACTGTCCATGAAGATGCTCCCTTAACTCTTTTCCAATGATACATTCACATAATCCATGTGCCTTATCATCTACCAGCAGTGGAGAGATTGTAATTGTGGTTTTAGGTGCTCTGACCTTCCATCTGGACAATCTGCTTTTGTCTGATGCAGGGGTAGTAATCTACTCAGCCTCAAATGATCCAGTGGGTTTGTTATGGGTCGTTCCCTTTAATTTAGATTAGAACCTGGGCTTGGCACCCATTTGCCGTGTGTCAGTATTGCTAGAGATTATATATATTAATCACTGTCCATTTTGAATACATAACAGAAAGAAAAAACTTGAGAGTTCACAAGGTTTTTGTTTTCTAACTTTTAACTGTAAACTACCAAGAGTCACTGGGAGAACACAACCAATAAATAGTATAAATAATCAATCAAAGGAAGGAAAATGAAGTATTATTTAATGTATCCTTTAACCGAACCTTAATCCTAATACACTATGGTATTAATTTTCAACATTAAATTTGGAAAAAAATGGTACTGAAATTCCAGAATGACTGACAGCTTTCAATTTGAAATTGAAATGTCTTAAAAATGTACTATATACTTACAAATTTATCAGGATCGTATTCACAAAAAATCATTTGCTGAAGAGAGAAGTCATATATAAAGCAGACATTGCACAAACTCATTTTAATCATAAATTTCTAAAGTTGTAAGAGCACTCAGTCCTCTTACATACTTGTCAAAACAACAAAATGGTGAAAAGTGAAAGGAACAGTTAAATTGCTATATATTATTTATATAAGATACCTGTTTATTACAGTTGTGTAGCAAAAGCCAGCATGTTTAACCCACTGTACTAAAAGCAGAGAGAGCCAGGTTCCAATCCTCCATAGCCAGTTGAGTGACATGGGGAAGTCACTTCCTCTTGGCTCCAATGAGTGTCAGTCTCCAAGACAAGCTGGCTAATATTTATTATACAAAAGACATAATGCATTGGTAGCTTAACTATAAGTAGTAGGAAAAATGCAAAAACAAGGAAGCTCTGTAATGATGTGGGAGAATGCTAAGAAAAGCAATAGTTATATAATGTTAGTAGGGTTGGGTCTCTGCATTCTATAGATTTTTAAGTGCAATAGGCTTGCTGCAATTATTAAGTTATTCAACTAATTGATTTCTTTGTCATTAATTTTAAAAAGTGTAAGCATATGTGTATTTAATAGGCATTTTGTTTAATTAACTTTAATAGAGGTTTCTATAATAAATGTTAATCTATTCAATTAACTAACTTTAATCGGTTTAATTAATTAGATTTTATGTACCTAACTTCATTCCGCCTCTTTACTGAGGTTTCCATAAGGAGTTTCAAGAATAATTTAATTCTCTAGAGTATGTGTAATTAGAATTAGGAATACCAGTACTGTTGTTTCTTTCTTCCCTTTTCATTCATTCATTCACACTCACATCCCTTCTTTTCTCTGGGAGAACAGAACAGAGCTGAGCAGGAGTTCTCCATTTTATTCTGTCAAAAACAATCCTGTATGAAGTACTAATAGTTTAACTAGAGAATTGATTGTAGGTTACAATATATTCATTTCTGGAAACTATATTTCACAATGCTATATTCTTTTTTGAAGTTATTCTTTAATCTTCAATCGTGATTTCTTAAATCTTTAGCTATTACAAATTAGAAGTTTCTTCTTAGAAATTTTTGTTATGTGGCTTTCTGTATGTGTGCATATGTTTTAAATTAATATATTAAAAACAATCCTAATATAAATAGAACCAAGGTATAAAATATATAAAATAAAAAGGCTACTTTTATATGAAGATTATTTCCTACTCGTTTTAACACACACACACAGGCACCAACACATACACACACGAAAAAGATATACAGAAATGAACAAGACAAAAAGAATAATGTTGAAATAAATTTATATAAAGCAAAAATTTGATTTCAACCATTTCATATCAGAGATAATTCAGTCTTTACACTGGAAAAAACAATTTTGGCTGCATCTAATACATGGTATGTTTGACATTTTTCCTATTTCAGCAGTTTCCAAATTTTTGGAATATAATTTAACAACACATTTAACATCATCCCTGCCTCCCATGCCCTATTAACAATCAGATGTTGAAGCAAAAGAATACTACCACTGAACAAAGCCCATAAATGAGTCATTTTCCTCACTAAACATAGGTAAAGGTTCCCCCGCACATGCTTGCTAGTCGTTTCTGGCTCTAGGGGTGGTGCTCATCTCTGTTTCTAAGCCGAAGAGCCAGCGCTGTCCGAAGACATCTTCGTGGTCATGTGGCCGGCATGACTAAATGCTGAAGGCACACAGAGCGCTGCTACCTTCCCACCAAAGTGGTGCCTTGCATTTTTACATGCTTTCAAACTGCTAGGTTGGCAGAAGCTGGGACAAGTAACAGGAGCTCACTCTATTATACGGTGCTAGGGATTCGAACCACTGAACTGCAGACTTTCTGATCGATAAGCTCAGTGTCTTAGCCACTGAGCATAACATAACAGAGGTTCAAATACAAACTTTCCTACACTTTTTTTGACATGTCAAAACCCAAAGGAAATCTTTTAATTCATTAAATACATCTTAAAAGAATATTAACATTGTTTAAAACTCTTGTCCATTAGATAATTCCAAATTAGTTAACTATAGGGCTGGGGATCTCCCAAACCTCTTTCAGTTAAATGAATACTTAAGGACTTCTGGATTCTGCGAAAGTATCAGACACAAAGCATAAATTCTTTAAAATGTTTCACAGCTAATGAATCCAATTTTATTTTGTTAAACATCAAGTGTTTTAGAAGACTTATTAACAATGAGTTGATCCAAAGTACTGATGTCAGATTTTGTTTATGAACTCAAAAATAAAGACTTAACAACCATTTTCAGGCTAGAATTATCCTACAATATCTCTTAGGGGAATAAGATCAGATTTATGTCTCCAGCTAACAATGCCCATATAATGTGTCCTGAAGTCTTTAATGGAAGAAAGACAACCAATATTAAATGGGCAAATAATATATTTCAAATTGCGCCCATGAGGATTTTTGAGACAAATTGCTTACATTCCAGGAAACTGCGGTAGTCAAAATACCAGCCAAATAATAAAGCTGAAATTTGAGAAAGTTGACACCCCCCCACCCCCAATCTCATGTGAAAATCCTAAATTGAATACAGACATCTAGGAGCCTGAACATTTCATAAGCATGAATGTCTTACCATTCCGGTAAAAATATTTTTTACGTGTGTTGGTGCATCCATGCATGTGTGTGTATGGTGTTAAGTCATTGCTGACTCTTGGTGATTGCCTAGATAAGTCCCTTGAGTTTCTTAGCAAGATTTTTCATAGGGGCTTGCCATTGCCATTTCCCTATAGCTGGGAGAGAGTGACTAAAATGGAACTAGTCTCCTAATTTCTAGCCTGGTGCCTTAATCATTATACCATACTGACAATTTAAAACATTTAGCAGCTTTTAAGATCAACATTTTTCTAACATTACATCTCTGAGTAACTTAAGTAAATGTGATGACATCACATTTACTCTTCACCCAAATTTAATAAGGATTTTAAGCTGCTTATTTATATCAATATTAGCTTGAGACAATTAGAATTATTGACCATTATCAAACACAGACATGTATCTAGGAATTATTCCAATGCATTTGAACCAAACTGTATTCTTCAGCAGCATGAATGGATTTTTAAATGTATTTATTTTGTCTTTTAAAATAAAAAGAGAAAAGATGTGTAATACTAATTCCTCCCTCCACTGAGACAACAGTGAACGTGTTTCAATTAACTGAAGAGAAAACAGAAGTAAAAATTCTGATTATACATTTGATTCAAAGCATTCTCAGTCAGCATTTAAAAAAATTATTGTTTAGAAAGTTTGGACACTTAAGCTAGCATATGACTTTGTAATAAAATACAGTTTAAATACAGGTGGTCCTCGGCTTATGTGCATTTGTTCGGTGACCATTTAAAGTTACAGCAATGGTGAAAAAGCAGATATACAACTGGTCCTTGAGGTTCCAGCCGTCATTGCACTTTGATGTCTAGCTCATGATTACGAGGCTGCAAGAAGTCAGAAACATGTGACTGCCATTTTAAAACCCTTCTTGCTGGCTTTCCACAAGCAAAGCCAGTGAGGAAGCTGATAGGAATGGTCACAAGTCTGGCTTTCTACTTCACAATCTTCTGCACTCATGCTGTGCCATACCAGCCAATCCAGGGTCTTTCTGCCCTCCACCTCACAACCCTCCTGCACTCACAAAGCACTGTGGCATTTCTCTCATCAGCTCACACATGGTCTGCCCTGGGCCTCATCCATCCCTCAGCACCCCACACCCACTCTATACTTTGGCCCTCGCTCCACTTTCCACTTAATGACCTGCCCATCTTGGATTTACAAAGGCAACTGGGACTCCTGGGACTGTTGTCACTAAGTGCTGAAGTCATGTGATTTTGTGTTTTATGACCATATGGTTTGGCGATGGCAATCCTGGTTCCAATTACCATTGTAAGCCAAGGACTACCTCTATTGTCATTTACTAGCAACTATTCTTTAACACAAAAATGCAAAGCAGCCTCAGTTGTATCATGAAGCAATAACTGTCATATTATCTTAAAAACAGCCACAAATCAGTAATTTAGAATAAGCAAACAACATTTACATAAAAAAAAACAGCAAGTACAATTAAGGACACCTGTTAGAGATTAATGAGATTTTGTAGACCTAATAGATTCTATTTTCTGTTATTCAAAAAACCTACCGTATATTCCGGCGTATAAGACGACTTTTTAACCCATTAAAATCTTCAGATAAGTGGGGGGGTCGTCTTATACGCCGGGTAC
>JANHFM010004252.1:138410-149353 GCA_032468115.1 Grayia smithii
ATTTCTCTGCTTTCTGCATTTGTGCTTCGTATTAGACTAATTGTTAATATTACAGGAGTCAAAATTACAGTAATTAATTTTCTTTTTATAACATATATTCAAATGCAATTCAAAGTTTTGTTCCACCCATCATTCAATCCCAATCAAAAATTGTTAATATGATTTTGACATAAAGCAAATGCAAAACTAAAAGCTGTAATACCATACAGATCATATTTCTAAACCTGGAAAAAAAGAAATATATTAAAGAAGAAATGGGCCATACCTCAAAGGCAAACAAATGTCTTATCAGAAAGTAGAGTCAAGATTCAATGCTGCTGAGCCAGGCTGGGCCTGGGCTTCCTGTTGTGCCATGGCTCTAGGACTGCTTCTTGGTTCTGCTTCTTGCAATGTGCCAAGAAACCCAGCTCAGGCACTAAAAAAAGCAGAAGCAATCAAGAAGCAACTCCAGAGTTCTAGTACCACAAGAAGCCACACCCTGGGGCACTACAAGTTACAGAATGAAGAAGCAAGCAAACAAGAAGCAGCCCCAGAATGTGGTGCATCAGAAAGTGGCACAATGGCAACCTGGGATGCAGCAAGAAACCGAAGCAAGCAAGCCAGAAGCAAGAAGTACCCCAAAGCCACAACACTAGAAAGCATAGCCCAGCCTGTGGCATCACAAGGGACAGAAACAAGCAAGCAAGCAAGCAACAAGCAACCCCAAAGCCATGATGTGCCCAGAAACTCAGCCCTAGCAAAGCAAGCAAGCAGAAGCACCAGAACTGGCACTGAAGAGAGCAACCAAAAAAGAAAGCAAGAATTAGCCCCAGAGCTGTGGCACATCTGGATGGCTAACCACAGCTTAGCCCAGCAACACAGCCAAAGGGGCTTCTTGTCATGAAGAACCAGGCTGGGGATGCCTTTTTACCATTAGAAGCAAGAAGATAGAAAAAGTCAGCTGGGGTGGCAAAGCGCAGAGGTCTTGCAGTGTATGGTAGCAAGGGCAAAGGCAACTATGGCTTGGGCTGGACCGGGGCAGCTAAGCCTTCCAGGGCAATGGCTGTTTTGTGTTGTACTGTAGCTCAGGGGGCTTCTTGCAGCCACAGAGCTATGGTGTGCCAAGAAGCCCCTGAGCCACAGCATGGCAAGCAGCTTTACAGCACAGTTCTGGGGTGGTTTGTTGCCTCACAAGGCAGGGTGCAGGGCAACCAATAGGGTACGATAGGTTGATGGGAGAAGTTAGAGGCAATCACTTGTTTTACTGAGACTCAGGGCTGGGAGGTGCAAACCTGGACTGGCTTGGATTGGGATGGGCCTCTGCTAACATCTGGTGAAATTGGTTTAACGATTGCCAGGATTTCCGTCACTATGCCAGGCGGTCACATAACATCTCACTTTACGACTGCATTATTTTGTAGGAGAAATTCTGCTCCCAATTGTGGTTGTTAGTTGGGTTCTGCTTGTAGAACATTTAAAAATCTACAGCCGAGACAATAACCCTAGCATCTTTTTAAATTTACTGTAACTCTGGAAAAAGGAAATAAATTGAATCAAATTTTATCAGAACAAAGTGGCAACTTGTATTATTTGGATGATTGACTTTGTGTTTCACTTCATTTTATTCTCTGTTACCTTAATTGATATAATTAACATAGCAACTTCAGCATAAGATCATGATGAATCCAGGAATAAACTGAAAAGAAGCAAAACATTTTCAAAACAGCTATATAGAAAAACTGTTTTAATCTTGAAATTTTTATATTAAAATAATTCTAATCTGAAACAACTGCCACCATGAAGAATAATTAGACAAAAACTAAGTATCACATTCTGACTTTCTAACATTAAGGTTTTTTTGTAAATTGTAGGAAGGATTATAAATCCTGCCTTTTGAAGATAATTTGAGCTATATCCCAACTTTCTTCAGTGGTTTCATGCTCAGACGATGGGCCATCCTATTACACTCCCCATCTTATCCTCTGTGTGCTTGCCAAATTTGCACCAGAAAATACATCAATTTTTCAGAGAAGATCTGAAATGTGAGTGGAAAATCATGGCATGGACTAACAATCCATTCTATTGGAAGAACAGCAACCTACTGTAATATATCATCACTAGATAAAACTGGTTTTTATTTTAACTTATACCTACATGTATGCCAACAATGCTATTAAGTTCTCACAGAACCTTATTGTACGCAGAAGGTTATAAATATGTCTCCAATGTTTCTATTCTCCAATATGTAAGCACAAAGTCATATAACCACATTATTTATATATTCGCACTTCACTTTTACTTTTCTATTTTCTGTGTGACAAAGCTCTCAAATAAATAGCTTGCAGGATTGCTAATGTACTCATGATTTATTTCCCACACAAAAAACAAACAAAAAAGTTAACCAGAGCTACTAGCAACAATAGCAATAAATGCATACACATGGTCTAAACCAGGGGTGTCAAACTTGATTTCATTGAGGGTAGCATCAGGGTTGTGTATGATCTCAAGTGGCCAGGGTGGACGTGGCCAGCATGTCATCACTTATGTCAGGGGGCACCTGTGGTGGCCCGAGCATTCTGCCAGCGAAAACAGACTCCCAAGCTCCATTTTCCGCTGGGACAGCCTCCTGCAGCTGGCCCTCACAAGCTCCATTTTCACTGGCAGAGGCACCGCGGACCTGTCCTTCACTATTTCCAGGGCAGCCGCGCGGGCCAGATCTAAGCACTCCATGGGCCAGATCTGTCCCCTAGGCCATGCATTTGACACCCCTGGTCTAAACAATGAAAAAGCACTGCACTTCACAAGTATCTAGGCCAATTTTTATGAACAGCAGGCATGATGATAACTAGCAGATCCAGTAGACTATCTCCACTAAGCCACAGTTTTATTTTTATTTCTTCTTCCAGTTCCGGTTGCTTTGTAAACTTTATGCATGATTCCTGTGATTAAGACTGTACTGAATTAAATGTCAGCAATTTTATATGACAAAGTCATCTACTTCCCATAAACCCGCAAAAAATAAAATACATCACAGAAATATTGTACAATTTAATATAAGAATTCCAAAATCAGATTTTGCATGACATGACATAGGTCTTCTAATGCTAACAATCCTGGAAAGTATAGTATACTCAGTATGTGAGATTTCAAAATGATAGAAAGGCCATGATGACATACATGCTATTACCAAGCTATTCTGTAACTTTTTAAGAATTCATTTTTGTTGTTGCTTGCAAATTAGATATACATTTCTTGTTATTGACAATAGATCTTTGGTTTCCAAATATAGAGATACTCCAAGCTCCACTTTATTGTCAAATCTTTAGACTTTGTAAAAATAAATACAGTACTGCTATACAAGTTCCCTTAGGTATCTATAAGAGGCACACCAAGCTACCAGTTTTTAAAGAAAAGATTAATGTAATGGATCAAAGCCAACAAAAGAACAAAACTCCAATTTTATTATAAACCCATGCTCCCCATACTGTTTTGTTTAGCCTCAGAAAATCTCTTAAATTAGTTACTGGAACTTACTGCTGGATCATATATATGTAGAGTTTAACAACACAATCACAGCATAAAAACTTAGTCTAGGACTATTAACTTCAGTATAGGCCAATGATGGCTAACCTTTTTGGCACTAAGTGCCGAAAGCACACGCACACTTCATAATGCATACACACACAACCCCCGTGCATGTGCGCCCCCCCCCCGCGCATGTGCAGCAGAGACCCAAAAACCAGCTAGCCGGCAGGAGGCACGCACACAGCTGAGCGTGATGACAGCTTGCATGCCCACAGAGAGGGCTCTGTGTGCCACCTGTCGCACACATGCCATAGGTTCACCATCATGGGTATAGGCAAAAATGCTTTATGTACAAGGTCAGCAGATGCAACTGTTTCTCTTTTATGGGAAAATTGTTTGTGGCAGCATGATAGACAAAACTACAGTAACTCTCTTTCTAAGGCAAGAGTCCTTAGTAATTGTTCCAGTACACAACCCCCTCACTGAACATCCAGATTCATTTTCATTAACTGTTATCTTCCGGAGATTCAGTATACAGCAACCCATTACAAATAGTGGAATAACCTCTCTATTTATGTATTTATTGGATTCATAAGCCTCCCTGATTCCATTATGACTCTTGGAGATACACAATATAGCACCAAAACTTATAAAAATAGCATCCAGGGAATTAAAAAAGCAGTCGGAAAAAATAACACCACTTCCATTAAGCCATTCATTTCCACTGGGTTTCTGTCACCCACTACAATGATATGTGGGAATGGTTTGGGGAGATGAGGGTGGGACAGAGGGATGCTGCCTAGGGAATAATCAGATAAGAGTGGACATAGACTACAGTTGAATTACAAGCAGAGAAAGAAACTCAAAAGGGAATCTTCCCAATTTATCAGGCTGAATAAGGTGGGGAAAGGAGAGATTTGTACTATCAAACTTGCAAGATTGATGTCAGCCTTCCCAGGTAGAAAACAAGACCAAATTAACTATTTTTACTTTATTGTAAGGCTACATTAACAGCAATATGTGTTCATATCTACCAGTCGTTTTTCTCAATCGATGTTCCTAAAAGATATTCCTCTCTGGCCATCAGTCTGTCATTTGGAAACTGTTAAACTAATTAATCAGTTAACAATGGGAAAACTCCCAGCAGTGACCTGATGACTGCCACACTATTAGAAACCCCTTTGGCTTCTTTAATCAGACATATTAATAATGCCTTCCAAATACCTAAAGATTGGGATCATGTTATTTCTCTCCCACTTTTCAAGAAAAGTAACATCATTAACTCTTCTAATTATCATCCAAGTAGCCTCCTACATATTACCAGCAGAGCATAGGCACCTTTCTTTCTAGAAGAGGGCTGTCAAACTCCTGGTCCATGGGGCGGATGCATCACGCGCTGCCCACGCCCGGTTTAGCGAAGGAGGGAAAAGTGCTGATACATCATATGCTGCCACCCTGACGATGTGAGTTTGGCATCCCTGTTCTAGAAGGTCCAAGATTAAAACAGGAGAATTTTCTACTCAGTAAACAAATGGAGGTCAACAAGTGGACGTCAGATCCAATAGGCAATCAATATGCCTTTCTGCAGTTTCTACTAAAGAAATACTCACATGTTTACTCATACTTATCTGTTGTCTTCACTGACTTAAAACCACCCTTTGTTTTCATCCCTAGAGAAACACTCTGGTAGAAGCTGTTTTCATTTCTCTATAAAATGGAGGTTTCTTATCTAATTAGGATGTTGCATGAAATCACCATGACACAAATTAGACATGATAGTAGCAGTCTCCTCTCTGAAGATATCTCAATCCACAAAGGAATAAAACAGGATTGTATGTCTCCCACCCCTCCCCACACACACTTAAATATGTATGTACATTCAATAGTTAGCATTCTAAGCGAGGCAAAATTCTACCACCACTATCACCAAAATTTAATAATAGATTGCTGGTTGCACTTCTCTGTGCCAATGTTATGGCTGTCTTTTCTCTGACTCAAGTTAGCCTCAAAGGAGTGTATGGATCCTAGCAGATAACTGTGCAGAAGAAAGGCACACAATAAACTATTCTAAAACCAAAATTAGAGAACTCTTGAAGGAATTGATACGCTGCAATGCCAACCACACATCAAAGGAGAAGAATATCATTGGCTTTATTCTTCAAATATCCTGGTATAATATTTCAATACTCAAGAGTCTGGTGCAAGCAAATTAAATCATTTCTGATGAGGCTAACAATAGCACTAAATCATACTGGTCTTTTTTATACCAGAGGAGACAAGAACACGCCTGTGGCTATAAAAGTGCTTAAAATTAAATCTATTTCCCAGATGTTACTGTATATAGCTGTCAGGTATATACATACAGTAACTTAGATATCATTCAGTCCAGATTCCTATCAGTGCTCTTCTGAATGTCTTGCTAAATAAAGAATGTGTAGCAGACCATTTGGAAATCAGGATGATACCCCTGGAAACTAGGTCCTACATAGACTGGCTTTATTTTTGACTCAAACTCCATTTTTCTAGTGATTTATTGGTTGCCATGAGCCTTCTTAATAATTTTTCCTTTTCCTAGACAGAGTAATATATACCAGTGTGGCTCCCAAGCTCAGTCCTCCTGGTCACAGTGAGTCCAAGAAGTAGAGGAGCAATACAGCAGTAGCTATTTGACACAGCTTTCAGGTAGAAGAGGACAAATTAGGACAGGAGCATTAAATAAAGAGGGAAGTTTAACCAATTATCTATTCTGTATCACCTGCCTAATGCACTGCAGAGCTTTTTTCCCCTAGTGTCCTTTAATGTTTTGCCCTCTGCAATTTTGGAGGAAAGGTGTAATAATATCTCTTTTGCAGAGTGAACCTGGAGGAACCTGAAAGCCTTGTCCATCCATTTCTAACATCTGCTTTTATAGCAATTTGCACCCTCTCGTTATAACTCCACTTACTAATAGTAGTTTCACTTGTTCTGGGGATGACTTTTTTTGCTTCCTACTGCTAGAGAGCATCCCTGGGAATGTAGCAAAAACGTTTTCAGCCCCTCAATACTCATACTGTTTCAACCCAGAACACTTGAGAAAATCCCTAATCCTTTTCAGTATAAATGTGTTATTTATCATATGTAAATAATGTGTTGAAGAACAAAAATTTAAGACCACACATAGTTGGTTTTTCAGTCTATGCCAATTTAAAATCAAGAATGATGACTTTTCAAAGGCATCCTCCCAATACAGCATTTCATTCTTTGGCACTGCTGCAATATTTAAATAGATTGGTTTAACCTAATATTATTGGGCGTGCTTCTGAATTAATTTCCTTCTGGAAAGCTACAAGTAGACAATTTTAACTATATGATAAATTATGTTGCCAAATGAAGTGGATTAGTAATCAGAGATAGGCTGTCAGATCAATTCCAGATTTAAATTCCTCTTTTCCCTTCACCTGTTCATTAAGCTTCAGATGCATAGCAATCTTAGTGACTGATTATGCATTAACAAGCTGCTCATACAGGGAGGTGTAACTTAGTAAATAGACCATACTAACATATTCATTTAAACATAATTCAGAGCTAATATATTCAGTTCACAATTCAACATATAAACACCCTGTTTCTCCCCTAAAGTTTAATTTTTGGCTTGACTTGTTATAATGCAACAAATCAGAAACTTTCTGAAGGTCAAAGGAAACCAGGGAAAAAGTCAAACAATAAAATGTTCTGCTCTATGCAATTAAAACAACCACCTATATTTTAATCGGTGTTTCTTGTATTATCTTACTCCTGCTCTTTTATTTCAGTTTTTAAAAACCTACTGAAATATTGAAAAGATGCAGAAAAGAGCAATTGAGATTATCAAAACACAGGAACATGTCCTTTCTGAAGAAAGAGATAGGAAGAAAAAAGATGTTTTTGATAGAAATATGATAAATTATTCAAGTTGTGGGGAAAAATTGGTAGAAAAAGGCTTTCTCTGAAGTTATTAGACCCTAAGATCATACACTGGAACTGAGTTGTGAAAAACTTAAGATAGATACTTCTTCCCATAATTTACAGTAGACAGGACAAGTGGCTATTGTAAGATGTAGAGATGGCCACTAAACTTCAATTTTAAAGGAGTGCTCATATTAATAGACATTTAAAAAATAATGTACAATTTCCAGTAACTGAAATAATCTAACAGCAGGTGGCAGCACCTAACCAGCTTTACCTGATCTTGAAAAAAACTAGGCAGAGCTGGATGTGGTTAGCAGTTACATAAAAAAACGCTTTATTCTAGAAGTGAACCATGGTGAATCATGCCAGAAAAACTGAGAAACTTCCATTTTTCTTTTTCTAGATCTGGACCATGTCAATCTAGTTATTCTGAGCAGCAGTCCAGCCATTTTCTAGCCCTGAATCATTTATAAGAAGTGGTTTCCAGTGTTCTAATTAGATACATGTTTAATAAAAATATGATTGGTCACACAGTCAACCAGATACTTACCCTGTTTCCCCAAAAATAAGACATCCCCTGATAAGCAGCCCAATTGGGCTTTTGAGTGCATGCACTAAAATAAGGCTCCCCCCGAAAATAAGCCCTCCCCAAAAATATTTAAATGCAAAGCTGGAAGACAGCAAGGTAAGGCCGCAAGAGGAGCCCCATCTTGCTCCACGCACTCCAAAATAATAAGACCTCCCCAAAAATAAGACCAAGCACTTATTTCGGGGTTCAAAAAAATATAAGACAGGGTCTTATTTTCAGGGAAACACGGTAGACTGGGTTTGGCATTTTTATCCACCTATCAAAATCTTCCCAATGATCTGGGGTATCATTGTAGGGTAAAAGTTATTCCAAAAAAAGATGACTTTTGCAATTGACTAATGGTAATTTTGCCTATTCTGATGGTGTTCAAGAAGTGCTCATGTTGTTTTGGGATTGCACCCAAGGCACCTATCACTATTGGTACTATCTTTGCTTTCTTTTGCCCGTTGTTCTATTTCTGTTTGTAAGTCTTTGTTTTTTTTATTTTTCTCAAGTCCTTTATCTTATAGTCTGCTGTCTCCAAGGACTGCCACATCCAATAACCAGACTTTTTTTTCTCTTTCTTATCAATAATTGTTAAGTCTGAGTGCTATGTGGTAGTTGCTTATCTGTTTGAATTCTAAAGCCCCAAAACACTTTAGCTTCTTCATTTTCTATTACTTTGTGTATTCTGTGGTCCCACCAGTTCTTGCAGATATTCTAATGTACCATTGTTGCTACTTTGTCATGCCATTGTTTGTAGTCAATCTGTGCAATATTCTTGCAGCAGCTAATCAACTGATGATCCACTCTTCACCTTCTTTGCAGAGGTGTCACTTGCTGATTGTTGCTGTCTTCTCAATTTTGCATTTAGCAATAGCACTTATATACCACTTCACAGTGGTTTACAGCCCCCTCTAAGTGGTTTACAGCATCAGCATATTGCCCCCAACAATCTGGGTTCTCATTTCACTGACCTCAGAAGGATGGAAGGCTGAGTCAATCTTGAGCCAGTGAGACTCAAACTGCCAAACTGCTGGCAGCTGGCAATCAGCAGAAGTAGCCTGCAGTACTGCATTCTAACCACTGCACCTCTTTATATGCATTTGTTGTTAAGGCTTGGTCTTGTGAGCAGCCAGAATTAGCCCTTGGTCTCTTTCTTCAACTTGCCTGCTCTTAGCCACTGCCAGGTTATTATGTGCTTTTCCTATTATTTGGAGTAGCACTCTGCCCAAGGTCATATAAGCATTCAACTTATTGACATTTAGAAAGCTGCGAAAACTTAACTATTTCAGAAAGTGTTCAGGAACTGATTGAATTCCCACCCTGATGTAGGTTAGATGAGTATTTTTACTGAGAATGACATTATTAAATGGGATGGATGTGGAATTAATATTTGTTTTATATTATGTTATCATTTATTGTTCTAACTTCCTTGTTTACTAAACTGCAGTGAATTTTCCTTAGAGTACTCTACAATTTAAGTAGTTTATAAACCTTCAGGAAATATAGTAACTAAATTTAAAAGTACGGATTGTCCTTGCTTAACATCCATTCATTTAGCAACCATTCAAAGTTATAACAACACTGAACAAAGAGATTAATAACTGGTTCTCAAAGTTCCAGCTTTCTAGTGCTCCCATGTCATAAAAACAAAATCCAGGCACACTCAGACACAGCTGAATTTACAACCATATTTTTGCCAGCTTCCTACACACTGCACCCCCACCAGGCCCTGCCCTGTGCCACCATGTCCGCTACATCAGGGATCCCCAACCCCTGGGCCACAGCCCACACCTGGGCCTTTAGCTTTTTGGAACCAGACTGCGGAAGTGGTGGGCATGTCCACATCTCCACTTGTGCGAACAGTGGGCAAGCATGTGTGTGCATGCTTTATTTGTGTGAGCAGTGTGTGGGGGGGTGCCTGCCACTCATACAAATGGAGCTGCACACATGCTTGCACACCATTCGTGCAGAACATCCCCTCTCCCCCTCCACTCATCTGCAAAGCCAGAAAGGTTGGGGAACTCTGTGCTACATCACATACTCCTAGGGCATCAGCCAGAGTATTCTTTTCTCACTGACTTCTTTCCCAGCAGTATACCTGGAGCCTCTTTTTGTGCCCCCTCGGACTTCTGTTCGTTCCAAAAGGGCTATATTTCATGCACCACTTTCCTTTTACACACCAGCTAGGTCCTTCTTTCACGAAACAAGGTCCTAGACAGCACATAGGAAAATCCCTAACGATGCACAGAAGTCCCAATTACAGATGTACAAAAGAAGAAAGTTTTTGTTGCTTTTTTTTTGTATTTGTATTAGTTTTTATGTTCTCTTTATTTTTCATTTATATATATACATATATTTATACACATACACATATATATATGTCTTCGGTTATTCGGGTTTTCTCCCGCGTAAAATTGGAAGTATCTGGGCAATGTTTCGACGAAATCTCATCTGTCATCTTCTGACCTACATACAAACACCCGCGAAAACCTCAGAAAGCATAGTCTCATCAGCTAGCCATACCTTTCTGGGATTTGAACCTGTGCTCTTCTACATACTAGGCAGATGCATTAACCTCTTGAGCCACAAGTTCTCCTCCATTTCTCAGCTGCCATCAGGGAAATGTGTTTTCTTTTCCTGTCTTAAGCACTTGATTAACCCAAATATGGGAGGGAGCACACTGCTTCCTTCTTGCCCTTCGATCTCATCTCCAGTGGTCATCTAGGCAGTAGATTTCACGACATACTCTTTATATGTTAAATTTATATTTGTAAGACAGGAAAAGAAAACACACACACACACACACACGTGTGTGTGTGTGTGTGTGTGTGTGTGTGTGTGTGTGTGTAGGTCTTTGGTCATTCGGGTTTTCTCCCACATAAAATTGGAAGTATCTGGGCAACGTTTCGACGAAATCTCATCCGTCATCTTCAGGCTG
>JANHFM010004252.1:157604-167613 GCA_032468115.1 Grayia smithii
CTATCTATCTATCTATCTATCTAGCTATCTAGCTATCTAGCTATCTAGCTATCTAGCTATCTAGCTATCTAGCTATCAAGAGAGTGGGGAGTAGTCTTTCCAATAAAGGAGAATATTTGTAGCTCAGGGTTGACATAAGGGGTCCTTAGTGATGTTACATGATGTTACCTAGTTTGGGTAATGAAAAGTCTACAAGAAAACGAGCAAGCTCAGAGAGCACCAAGGATCTCTCAAAGTAGTCCTTGCTGGGAAAAAATTAGCAGTAAAATGGTAGCTATTTTGATTTTCTAAACAGGAATTTCTTTACTGAATTTTGTGAATGTGAGCAACTTCTATTTTATGTACCAGTATTTATTAAATTTATACACCAGCCATCTCACTCTGCATAGTGACTCTGGCAAACTAGTAATATTCATTAAAGAGATGCAGTATGGTAAAATGCTTTTACTCTATTGCCAAGAATACAACAGGGATGTGTCCATCTGGTTACAAGGCTTGAATATGACTCAGAGGACTTATTCAGCTGAAATGCAGGATTCTCCAGCAAGTATTAACCTCAGTTTCCCTAATGAGAACTGCTTGTCCTGGGTATCTGTACAATTCCCATATAAATAATAGAGCAAAAAAAGAACTGATGCTTCTCTATTTAGAGTAATCTTCTTTAGTTATAATTTCCTGGAATGCAAGATTGATATCAAAACTGCATTCTTGAATGCACCAAATCTGCAGATCCCAACATGAGTCCATAGACATCTTGCTTGCTAAGCCTCATCCCTCTTCATTGTTTTATGGCTTGCCAAATATAATCACAGCCATAATGTTTTCAGTATGCGCTCTAACCTATAAGATAGCAAACTCCTGTACTGTCAAGGATAAAATCAAAATAAAACAAATTGATCGTAAATACTACAGTATGTCAGATATGGAGTCATTTGCAATTTTGACTTTGTCTGCTATTTCACTCTAGGTTATTTTAAGTAGTTTTTGATATCCTACTCAAGTATAAGAACAAGAAAAGTTAGATTTTATAAAAAAAATGTACTATACATAGTATAATGTACTATATATAGTATAATTACTTATATACCCCATCCCAAAAATTATATACACCAAATTAAGACTCTTACAGAACATTAACAATTGTAAATAATATTAATCAATACCCTGACAAGACGGACCCTAGTGACAATCGGGACAATATGATGTCATGTGTGTTTTGGCACTCAATTGTCCTTTTAGAGTTGCATAAACAAGGATATATTATTAAGAGATGAAAACACTTATCAGTGTACTTGCTCTAACAAAAGTTAGCATTACAAGAACAAGCAGTCGCAAATTTGCAAATATACTCCCTGTCCCGACATAAAAGCAACATATGTGCTTTCATTCCATTGGTTATTAGTTGAGACCACTTCATAAACATAGTTTTATTTCATAGCTGCCAATATTTGGTTGCAATCACATTTAGTCATAGTTATTCACACCTCTGTCCACCAGCTGCCAACCCACCAACCTTGTATTTTAAGTAAAAAATGGAAAGCAAAGCACTAGCAGCATTATTTTTATTTCCAGGAATGCTGTTATGCATCAAATGGATATAAAAAGCCTTCTTAGAAAATAAAGAGTTCAATGAATAAAAATTAGCTTTGTTTCTTTGGTTGGAAATATGCCGCCTGCGCAGAAAATACACAAAGGGAAACAAGAGTAGTCTATTGATAACAGATGGAAGTGATGGTAAGAATCATTTTGGTAAACTGGATATATCCTTCACAACAGTTATTTTAAAACTTATTAAGATTTCATAGCAGTCATTTTATGAGCACACCCACAAAATTCCCAAAGTTTCCAATAGCTGAATAAAATTGGGGATCCCTAGACTACAGTAAACTGTTAAGTAAAAAAACCTTTTACATCTGTTTTAAGGTAAGTATGTTCTATCATGTTCACAAGACAGCTTTTGTCACCTTTATGCCCTCAAGATGTATTAGATTATAATTTCTTCCACCAGCCACCTGCACATTATGAGATGTTTGATCAAATATACCTAGAAGCCAATACATAGGGTGAAGCTGTTTAAAAACTAAGTGTAGATACAAATTTAATAAGATGACTTACCATCACTTTGGGCTTTGTTTTTCATTTCTTCTTTCCACGTTGGAATATCTTTCAAGGGTACATAATCCCGTAAATATTCTTTACGTCTCTCTTCCAATGTCATTTTCAACAAACGTTCTATCAGAAAGCACATGAATATGTTTTAGCAAAATTATGAAGCAGATTCCTTTGTAGCATGAATCAGTTATGGAGTTCTAATACAAACATTTGAGAAATGCATGTAGACTAAGATCAGATATCAAGGAGATTCAACTCAGCCTAATTACTAAGGCTTGGAGTGAACCAAAACTTCAACAACTCAGATATGATTTCAGATGCTCAATAAATTGTGTTAAACAAGTCTAAGTACTTTAAGCCTAAATCCATCTGAGAAAGTTTAGGGATGAGAGGAACATTTACTTCTTAAGAAAGATTGCATTTATTCTGTTTATATATCCTTTTTTGCTATTTTATATTACAGTTTGTAGGCCACTGTTAGAACTTAGCAGACTGAATTAGTTTATATGTTATTGTTCTATAGCAGATATTAACTCAAATTTTAAATTATATAAATTATTCTAAGCCATTTAAGCATGGTAATCTTCACTCCTCACTTGCAATGCCACCAAGAGATAGTTCTTGATATTATGGTTAACAAATCCCACAAACTATTACATCATGTTATAACTTGAAACAGTTTTTGAAATTATTTTATTAATGGTTACCTCATAATTTAGAACATCTTCCACTGGCATTAGGCATTTAAATATTTGCCTGAGAAATAGCATATAGTACATACATTAGTGACCCCCACCACTGTATCAAAGTGATTAAATACATGTGTAGCACTTACGGAATTAATAAAATACAAAAGCTACCATTTGAGTCATCAGTGACAATCATCTACCTGGAAGTATCCATGGAAGCATGCATAATGTTTATCTGTACAGGCAATCCCATTTTTAGCATTAATAAAATGTTTATTACAGCAATCCTAAAAGAAGCTCTACTGTTCATGATTAGATTTTCTTCAAAGCTACAAGATAAATTTATCACACTAGAAACATATATAAAACACAAAACTGAGAAAGATTGTTTAATCTGAAAAGATTTACTTAATGAAAGTAACTAATAATTCATAATTTGGACAATACTTTATGTATGCACATTTCAATTTAATGTCTAATTATAAATATTCTTACGTAGAGATTAATGCATACACTTTTATATTCTTGTAAGTCTCTTGTAACAATGTTTAGAAATCAACCAAATTTCTATACTAAGTGATACATTTCACACAGCATTCCTTAGGATTGTTATGTGGAAAAATAGTTATTTCCCTCCCATCCCAGCAAATTATTGAAAATATACTTATCTGTGATGAAGTTAGGGGCTTCAGCTTTAGCAGTACAGAATGTATTTTAAAAGAAATTGAGGCAGTTTTAACAGCACCAGTGACAAACTACAAAAGGACTTTGTTTTACATCTCACAGTGCAAAGATCTAGTTTCTGTTAGAAGTAATCCGAACAGAAATCCATACTATAGTTTAATCAATATAGATTATGTAAAGCTGATAAACCAGTTTATATTATGCAGTTCAAACAGTCTAATCTAAATCTACAGGTAAGGGCATGAGAGATGGTCAGTCCCGAACAGATGAATACTGTGTGTAAAAATATGTCAATAGTTGGGGTTTTTTTTTCTCCTTATGGATAGATGGACATTCGAACTTTACATCAGTCATTTTATTCTTCCTTGCATTTGCTATTATCCATTCAGCATAAGAATTTGCAATATACATTTCATGTCAATCTCACACCAAAACTTCACTATCAACATTTTATTTATTTATATGTCAAATTTAGAGACTACCCATCTCATGGGTAACAAAATAATGTTTATTAAATATTTTATTAGGAAAAGATAATTACCACTTCCCCATTACAAGGTTTGGTATTTTACCAAGTGAAGCAATCCATCGTCACAAATTTAGAATGACTGGGAAAGTTGATTCAATAGTTGTTTTCAACTCTCACAACTTTCACACAGTACACAAACAATGGCCATGTTCTTTTTTTCTTTTGCAAATACATTTTTGTTCCAAAGGGCCCAAAGATCCAGGCTCAGCAGTCCTGTCACTTTTTTTGCAACCCCCTCACAATAGGCAGCACTAGAGTGAGAGGCAAGTTAAAATTCATTCAGCCAGCAACTTATCAAAGAGGGTAGCTTCCATTCCAAGCATTTTGAAACAGAAAAATTCATAGGACAGAGAAACCTCACTTTCATTTCCAAAGTGGCACTCACACCAACTCTTGAGATGTATGTCAGCGCACAATTTGCAACCGGAACTCCGTGAAAGTACATTCCAGGTTGACAGCTTTGCTCTAGGTTAATGCATACAAGACTAATAGGAAACAAACAGTGATGACCCAGCAGAAAATAACTTTTAAAGGGGGGGGGGGAGGAATCATCGGTACCCAAGAAAGAAACAAAAGATTCACCAGGCAGTGAATCCAAGTAAGAGGAAGGTTATCAACTCTGAAACAGAACAGACTTAAACCAAAACTAGGGGAAAAAGAGGGGGAAAAACACCACCTCAGCTCCTATCAGGGGGACGTCCTGGACACTTCTAGGTAAGGCTGACCCAAGAACCCTTGCCAAGGTCGCAGCACCTGAGTGGCAAAAGAGGCCTGGGCCCGTTAGGATTACCCTAAGCTGCCCCTCTCTTGGGGTGCCCCCTAACCAGGCTGCTGCGAGGGCTGTGCAGAGAGGATGCCATCCCATCCTACTTCCCTTCCCCACCACCACCACTACTACTACCACCACCACCCGAAGGCGGACTCGGTGTCCGGAGAAGAAAGGAGCCCTCCTCCAGCGGAGAGGGGGTGGGGGTGGGGGGGGAGTGAGAGCGCCAGCTAAGTCAGGAGGAGAAGCGTTGCAAAGCAAGGGGAGGAGCGCGGCTGTCCTGCCAAGGTAGCACGGCGGAGGCGAGTAGGAAGGCACAACGTCGCTCAGGTGAGAGCAGGGCAGAGACCGCCGCCGACTCGCGCGGAGAGGAGGAGGAGGAGGAGGAAAGGCGGGAGCGGCAGCCTTTTTTGCCCGCACGCCTCGCGAAAAGGAAGGAAACACGAGTGGGAGAGGCGGCGTTGGGGGACCGCCCCGCACCCTCCTGCTCGCCCCAGGAGCCCCGGCGGCGCTTTTCAGGTGAAGGAGGTCAGTACCTTTCTCCTCCCGCCAGAGCTTTTTCCGCTTGTTCCCGGGGTACATGGTGCTGTGGCTAGCGGCGGCTTTGAGCTGCAGGTTCCCCAGGCTCACGGGCGAGAGAGGAGCACGCTGACCCGGCTGGGCGACGGCACCGCTGGGCTGGCGAGAGTGGCGGCGGTAGCGGCGGTAGCGGCGGCGGCGGCGGCTGTTTGCACCTCCTTCCCACTCCCCTCTCCTTCCAGCGCGCGTCAACTGGGTCACGCCTCGTTCTAACCCGACAGACACCCCCGCAACGCCCGCCTCCTCGCCCGCCGCCCGTTGGCCTTGATAGACGCCGTTCAGCGACGCGCCCCGCCCCCTTGCGCTCTGGAGCTCACGGCGGCGGCGGCGCGGAGGGGGAGGCTTTTTAAAGGGGCAGGACGCGTCGAAAGGGTGAGGAAGCGCGCCGAAGAAGCTCGGGGCTCTGGACAGAGCACAAAGAAAACAGACGCGGTGCCGGCGGCCAGAGCGGAAGCTCGTTCCGGTGTTGGTTGAGAAGAAACGACAGCTTTCGGGACTCGGGATGGTTTTGGTTTGACACCATGGGGTGGCTGGCGTGTGGTGGCTGGCTCCTTTGGGGCATGCTTGCTCGTTCACTCTTGTGTAAGTTTCAACTGTGCGTCCCAAAGATGCTTTTGCAGGAGGCAACTGGATTTTCTTGTTTTTTTTCTATCCTGTCAGAGCTGAAGAAGCTTCTTGGATGAGAAGCGAAACGTCTTCAAAAGAAAAAAAACAAAAAACAAAAAAGTCGGGTTGCCGCCTAAAAAAAGCACCTTTGGGACAACCTTGACCCGGATGACTGAGAATCCCTACAGACTTTTAGCTATACGATTTGGGATGAACACCCTTTGAATGGTGTGGGAATAGGAATGGATTTCCAGAGAAAAAAAATTGCAGACTACAGGAGCCAGGAGAACCACTCAGGTGACCCTGAGGACACAGATAAACCTCCAAGTGCTTCAACCACCCTCTAAAAGGATGCAAATGACCAGCTGCCCGCAAGGAACATAAATCCTTCCATTCCCCACAATTCTGTCAGAGCTGAAGAAGCTTTTGGATGAGAAGTGAAACGTATTCAAAGAAAAAACTAAAAAGTCCAGTTGCCTCCTGAAAAAGCAGAGACAACCGTAACCTGGACAACTGAGAATCTCTACAGGCTTTCTACTGTGTGGGTCTCCTGCTTGGGCATGAGGGTGGGGGTGGGTGGGGTTGGACTAGATGATTTACAAGCTCCCTTCCAGCTCTGTTAATCTGAAGCTTGCTTACTCCAAATCAGCCTGTGCCTGCAGTTAATTGGAGGGAAGCAACAGACCCTCTGAAGACCATGCCTCGTTGATTAATAAAGAAGCTTTCTGAGTGGGGTAGGGTTGTTCTGCAACTTCTGAATAAATGTGGTTTGCGCTTTGCTTAATTTCATCACCCACACTCGTTTAAACAGGTAAAAATCTTCCCATTAAGGTAAGTTTAAGAACATTAAGAATAAAAAATGATTTAATAGAATATGGCTCAGTGTCTTATTTAAACTCTGCAAGACTGTTTGATAAACAGGCCCATATATCTGGTGGGTCTCATGACTTAAAAGAATATTTTCTGTTAGTACTGATCGATGTTACTTTCATAGAAGAGAGCCACAAGTTGCTTTTGTGGCCCAGAGTCTGCAAGGAATGATAGTATCTTCATAAAAGATTAAGAGAATCTGCATAGCCTTTATTGTTTGTGATAGAAGTTCCTGAAAAGAAGTGAAAGAAATACTAACATTTACATGAACAAACAACTCAGGAATAGAAACCTATATGAACTTTGAATTTAAATGAGCTTTGATTATTTAGTTTAATTTTCTGCAGTTATGTCCATGCATATTTTATATAGGCAAGCTGTGATACTCCATATGTTTTAATGGCAGCAGGGAAAAAAAAACCCCTCTCCCTAAATTAGATCATAAAAACAAAAAGCAAAGGATGTGGGGGTATGTATCCAAAGGGATATTTACTTATATTCCAATTCTGGTAAGTTAATTAACAAGTTAATTAACAAGTAAATTAACTCTTCAAATTAACAAGTTAATTAACTCTTCAACTGACTGGTTTTTTAGGTAAGTTTTTTCTATTTTGCTAACTAATATACCTACTTATTGGACTGACCATTGCACGAACACATATTATACTGTGAATCACACTGAATTTAAACATGTTTATTCATTCTATTTCACCACTGCTGTTCCATACCGATTTTGAACAGCTCACCTGCTCATTTTAAACAAAGTATACTTAACAGAATGTCTGGGAATCAACTCAGTGGAACTTATTCCCAGGTAGATACTTAGATATTCTAGAATCCATGTTGTGCTTCAAGTAATTCATGTGATGTAGCTTGATAGGTGGCAGAGCTAAAACCGTGAGCAAAGAAAATCATCTTGAACTGTAGATCTCACAGTTGTAATTCTTTAATTGTAAAATCACACAATACAGATCAAACAGTTTCGTTTCAGCAATTTATAGCCAGCTAGTCTGTGGTTAAGGCACCATACTAGAAACCAGGAGATCGTGAGTTCTAGCATTACCTTAGGCATGAAGGCCAGTTGGGTGATTTTGGGCCAGTCACTATCAGTCCAACTCACTTCATAGGATTGTTGTGGGGAAAATAATGAGGAGGAAGCATTATTAGGTATTTTCTGCATCTAATTATTTAAAACAGAATAAACATGGAATAAAAATTAAATTAGTAGACTTTTGAAATGTTTTGTCACTATTAGCTGTAGAAATAGGAGATAGGAATCTGCTGATCTACAACAAATTGTAGTGAATCAGATTCAGATGTATCTTCTGGAAATGCCTAAAACAAATGATTACAGGCCCTAAACCTGAATTACTTTTCAGTTGCCCCTTCCTTTATATTACTTTTTTGTGTTAAAACTTCCAAGGTGCTGGAACATTTATGGTTTCTACTATCCTCAATCAATACATACACTGCCATTCCCTCTTTCTATGATACATTTAAGGAAACACATTTACTAATGGAAGGAAAAAGAAGAGAAAGGAGGAAAAGCTGTTACAAATAGAAGAAACTATTGTTTAACCCTCGCACCCCCAATATTCACAAATGATAAAGGTAATTCCACAATATAAATCTCATATTGAAGAATCCCAGATATATGAACTAGCATAACCAAACCACTCTCAGTGCAAAATTGATTAGCTTTGAAAAAAATAATGGAAGAATGGTTGAGACAACATTCTTCATAGAACCTTATCTTCTTTCACCACATCCTCAGTTATTTTTCTTGCCATGAAAAATCCTTTAAGAACGGAACAGTAAAATGATTTTATTTCATTTTATTGATAGCACTAGGATCTTCTGTCAAAGAGGTTTAAGAGTTCATCTATCTTTTGGTGCCGAAGTGCACAGTCTACCTATAGTCACATTTTAGCTTACCATGTTGCATGAAACCATCCTGTGTAGCTATTTGTGGTCATTGTATCAACCCAAAATATTGGGTTATGAAAGGCATTATTCATTGGTAACTATGTTGTGCAAATACAGCCAAATATGTATTTCGGGTGCTTTACATTCTCCTTCCACTCCAGATTTTCTCTCTTCTTATTTATCTTCCATTCCAAACTTGTCTGCACCTGCGTTAGATACATTTACTCTTTACATTTACATTTAGCCATCACTCTGCTAAACAAATAATTCCCTCAATGCTGTCAAACTAGTAACTAAGTCTGCATTATTATTATTAATGTTCCTATCACCCATCTCCTCCCACTTATGACTGTATGACTGTAACCTTGTTGCTGGTATCCTTAAGATTTATATTGACTGTTTTCCTAATATGATTTGATTGCTTACTTGTTCCCTATGAATGCTTCAACACTGGAAGTTTTTAAGATAACCATTTGTCTGAAATAGTATAGGGTTTCCTGCTTGAACAGGGGGTTGGACTAGAAGACCTCCAAGGTCCCTTCCAATTCAATTCTATTCAATTCTATTCTATTATATTCATCATTGTATGTTCTCCAGTAGTTTTTGACTTACAACAGTTCATTTAGTGACCATTTGAAGCTACAACAACATTGAAAAAAGTGACTTACGACATTTTTCACACTTACAACCACTGCGGCGTCCCCATTTTCATCTGATCAAAATTCAGACGCTTGGCAACTAGTTCATATTTATGACGGTTGCAATGCCCCGGGATCATGTAATCAACTTTTGCAACTTTCCAACAAGCAAAGTCAATGGGGAAACCAGATTCACTTAACAGTAACTTAACAACTTAACAACTGCAGTGATTCCCTTAACAACTGTGGCAAGAAAGGTCATAAAATAGGGCAAAATTCACTTAATTGCCTTGCTTAGCAACATACATTTTGGGCTCAATTGGGATTGTAAGTCGAGGACTACTTGTATTTGAAGGTCTTTGTATTATTTACCAGTTTTATTATCATTCTTTCTACCATTACTCCAAGACCTCAAGACAGCATGCATAACACTCGTTGTCCTGCTTTCCCCCTTCAAACAACAACCCTGTAAGGTAGGTTTTGCTGAGTAAGGAAGTCTGGCCAAAATCACCCAGAAGCCTCCATAACTAAACCAGGGGTCTGCAACCTTAAACACTCAAAGAGCCATTTGGACCCGTTTCCCACAGAAAACACCAGGAGCCACAAAACC
>JANHFM010004252.1:193663-210552 GCA_032468115.1 Grayia smithii
CCTCTTCCTCTTCCTCCTCGTCCTCCTCCTCCTCCTCCTCCTCCTCCTCTCCCTCTCCCTCCTCTTCCTCTTCCCCTTTCTCCTTCTCCTTCTTCTTCTTTATCCCTTCCATGTATTTGTTTTCCAGGCAATGCATTTGCCAGAGTTAAAATTGGAGATTATTATTTCTATGGCTTTGGAACAACAAAAGATTATATTGCAGCAGTAACTTATTATACTCTTGCTGCAAATCAACTCAGCGCTGAAGCCATGTTTAATCTGGCATACATGCATGAGCATGGTTTAGGGGTTCCTCAGGTAAAGTAGCCTATCATTAAGGTTGTTTCAAACACTAATGTTAATATTTATTGTAAATATTCCAGTTAAATAATGCAAAACAAAACAATTTTAGTGCAATATGATGCGCTTTAATCCGTTGAGAAGCAACTGGCTATTTTTGTAAGTTAAAATGTTAATGATAACTTGTTGATTATAGAAAGTATAAAGCATTAAGAAATAAGTGTACCATGACATTTGCAAGTTCAGCTATAGAATACAAATTAGTAGATTATAGAGTGCAAATTACCAGTAGTTTTATTTTGTCATGGAGAACTGAAAATTTAAAAAAATCCTTCCCCCACTAATGTACTGAACTCTGATCTCCATCATTTTCAGCCAGTGCTTTTTGGCCATGTTAGCTGGGAATTATGGAAACTATAGACAAATAGGTCCAGTATTTTGGAAGAAGGCTAGATGAGAAAAGGCTTAAGACCAGCCTACAATATTTTGCAGCCTACTCCAGAAGTGAATAGGTATCATATCCAGACTTGGACAAGTTATTTTAGACCATTCCTGGCACTACAGTGGAGTGACTTACAATTCAGGGGCTTTTTCATGATGCATAAAATGTGTTGCCTGAATATAGTGTTTCATTCTATATAGAAGCATTTTTTTTCTCCCGGATAGGAATCACTATTTTGTGTCCTGAGAGTGTAAAGAAAGTCATCACACAAATGAGAACCTCAGTTGTAGGGCTCTGGCTCTTGATTTTTTTATCTAAGCCATGTCTAGAAAATAATGATAGAATCCAAGTAGGTAATGACTCATGACTGGAACTGTCTGCTGTCTGATGTTTTTCAACATGAAACATCTTAAGGTCTTTGGTTCGTATCCAATACTGACTCTTCACAATGCTCAAACAAAATGACCCTAAAAAGCTCTACAATTCTTTCTAGAAAATGCATGCATAGGTCTATAGAGAAGTAAAAGCTGACTAAGATTAGTTGTGGTTTCCAGTTGCTGTATTTTACCAAAGCAATTTGCTATTTTTAGAAATTATTTTTTTATGTTTAGGATATACATTTAGCTAGAAGATGGTATGACTTGGCAGCTGAAACCACTCCAGATGCTGTCATGCCAGTGTTCCTAGCATATGTAAAACTTGAGACTATGCATGTGCTTACATATCTGCCACTTCTCAATGTAAGTCTGTTTATATAAACTCTAACATTCTAATAATATTAGCTGTATAACTGTCAGGTCAAAACTCCAGAGAAATACTGGATTTAGCTGTTTATGTTTTTATATATATATATTGATGTCATTTAGTGATTGTCCAGATCTGGACTAATAGACCTGGACAGGTCTAGTAGTCTTGGCTGTTCCAGAATACTTTGTTTATGAAACAGCTGTTGCTTTACATTTATAATACTTGTGGTTTTTAAAATTAGGTTGCTATTAAACAAACAATGGTTATTTTAAATGTTAAGTGTCAAGACTGAGATATACTGCAAATAACATTGCCACCACAGATAACAAAACTGCAGATAATCTCAAAAAAGTATTTGGCATATATGCAAACATCCACCAGCTGTGTTGGACATGTGTAGAAACCAAACTGAAATGTACAGATAGGCAAAATACCTTTCCTATGTATATAAGGTAAGGCTGCAAATGACAGGAAAAGCTCAAGAAAACTACATTCCAAATCTGTATGGCAGTGGCTGTATGATTACTGTATTACCTCCTACTCATACTAGCAGAAGTTCACTGTTTGCTAATAAAAAAATAACTGAACAATATTCAGGAAATATTCACATTAGTTTTTAATATTAAAATGATAGTGTATTAGATTACTAACCATATAAAGTTGATAGCCTATTAGACATTATTGTTTAACCAATGTGTCAGCTTGTTGTCAAAGCAGCAAGCAATGATGCCTTTACTGTTTCCATTAGATGCCCAATAAGAGAAAGGCAAGGAAAGAAGTTGACATTTATACTAAATTAAGCTGAAGGGGATCATATGAAGGATCAAGCAAGCTTTAACAATTCATTAACACCTTTAATTAATAAATGAATTTGGGGTGCTAAAGGAAAACAAAGAAATTGAGATTATTCCTGACATAAGCAATAGCTTCAAGAAAGATGGTTAGGAGGTAAAAGCTCAGAGGATGGTGTCAATGTCAGTGGCAAATTACATAGTACATAAAAATGATTACAGGAGATGAGAATATTATCAAATTCATATTGCAAAAATTGACTTTAACACATTTCCTATCTGTGTTTCATGCGTAGATTTGTTTTTATGGTTTGTAGACCATGATTTATCCAGTGCATTGTGCAATGTTCATAAGCATGGTTTAACAAATCATGACTTTGTATTATGATAAGCCAGGATTGGAAAGATATTTGTGGAGTCACTGGAGTGGTTCATATATCAATCTATTATATATATTGATATTTCCCTGCTGGAAATTGGTGGGTGGGAAGGAGTTACAGGAGAGATCCTTTCTTACAACCCAAGATTTGACAGTTCCTTCACAGCACAGAAAGGAACAGTCACTAGCTGTGGGTGATGATGCATACAAAGTAAAAGGATGATGCACTTCAAAAGAGTTCGAACATAGATGAAATGAAAATGCCCAGGGGATGGACAGAGTCAGCATGAAAAATTACAGTTATTTCATTATTATGGTATATACATAATCATGGAAGTTGGCAGAGAGGCAGGCATTTGAAAGAGAAAACAAGGAAAAATCATACAAAGAAGAAGCTGCAGCAGTTTAATAAAAATACAAAATCGCAGCCAGGGTTTTAGTAAAGGAACAAAAGATAAGTATACCTTTAAAAGAAAAGAAAAAGAAAGATATTGCAACCAAATAATCTTGGGAGGAAAATTAAGAATAAATGCCAGAACCTCTAAATCAGTGCAACCAAGGGCATTATGGAGGTATTAAAACGCTTCTGGAAAGATATTACACTGCAATCCTAGCATGATTTACAGAAAAGGAAGACTTACTGAGGCCAATGGGAATATATATTCTCAGCAAAAGATTGCATTTAACCAGTTAACCAGTCAGAAATATATCTTGCTGGGTTTCCACAGCATCAGTAAAGTTCTTGTAGTAGCCAAAGGGGGGGGGGGGGGAGTAAGACTTTAGTACAAAAGGTAGAGGTAAGGTAAGAAGGTAAGAAGCACTTTTTGAGTTTTTTCTTTCCCTCTTCAACAGCTTACTGCAATCTGGAAACTGACAGTATTTGATGGTTTGCTAAGAGTACATTGGGATCTGCTTATGATTATATTCCTGTTTGCATTAGTGATATTGTTAAGAGCCAATCAGCAAAACTGAATAGTACTAGTTCATATTTTTGATTATCTAAACTGATTTTAAATTCTAATTTTCTAAAACCTTTGTTTAATAAAAAATTAAAGCATAATAAAAGACTTTTAACTGTGTCAGTCTCCTCTTTCTATCCTACTGTACAAACTGAAGTATATTCAGAACTTTTGTTTGAAAGCTACACTTCAAACACAAGGTGATGTTTTTTCTTCCTTAAGTATTTGGCACAAATACATCTTCATAAAATTTTATCAACTTTACCTGCAATATTTTCTTATATACGTCTTTAGCTTATGTCTTCCAATTTCTTTGGCAGAAACATCTTTCAAACTATGAAATTAATCTTTCAAACTCTGAAATTAAACGTCTTGTCTTTTGAAAATACCTCTTTATTTTAGTCTATAAGGTTCAAAGTACTCTGGTCCTGAAATTCAACAGTAAGATTTAACCCACTAAGTAGGACAGGAAATATTCTTCCTGAATTCCTGGAGCATTGCTGCTAGTCCAAAATTGGATTACAGTAAGTAGATCTGATCATCTGAACTGTAGACTGGATTCACTAGCACTAAACAGATCTCATTATGCTTTACTATACCACATGATCCCAGTCACTAGATAGAGATACTAGAGATACTAGCTTCTCAGATTGACTTTCATGGGTTGGGTTTCACACATCTTAAAACGAGGTGGTTTAGTTGGCAGTTTGATGTAGTGCAATCCCTGGCAATTGGATTAATTAAACAGAATGAACTATAGGTAATTTGTCTAGTAGCTGAAAAAAAAACATTTGAAATTGTGTGGAGACAGTTCTGTAGTGTCAGAGAAAAAGTCTATCATTTCTGCAAGTTTGCAAAAGTGAACAGCTAAGGCCTCAGAAGTACCAAGAGAGTATTCTTTTTGTAATAAGTATTCTCAAAGTTTTGTATCAGTGACTGAAATCTTTAAATAAAACCAAAAACTATTCTGCTATTGACAATCTACTGGATGGTGGACTCAGATGAAAAATATTAGTCAAAAGGCAAGTCTGAGAACAGGTACTAAATCTAGGATGATTTCATGAATTCATGAAATGGATCCTTGGAATGAATACTCCCATTTTGTCCTGTTTCAGATTCTAATATGTTATGGATTATACATTTATCCACATAAATGAAACCATATACACAAATGTTTATTGTCCTGTTTACCTGTCTTGGTAGATCAAATGTCCAGATTATTCTTTTACGAGATATGCCATCTGAAAGCTCATCAAACTTTCTCTCTACCCCACATATACTGAACAAAATTAATGTCTGTCTTGTGCTTTTTAGTTTCTCAGGACTGAGTTGACTTTTTTCTCCCTCAGTGATTCATTACTCCTTTCCTTTCATTCCTTCCCTTTTCCAAGGCCAGTTCTGCATTGTTTCACACTAATGGAATGATTTTGCTTTCATTACATGCTTAATCCAGTCAATCCCTAACTCAAATCAGATTTTATGATGGGTGGTTCTTTTTAGCACAGTCACAGGCTCAGTACTCATAGTATTCAAGGAATAAGTAGCAGTGTTGGCAAAAATAAGGGAAAAACAAGAAGAAATTTGCAAGTTCCAAGATACACAAGAACTCCCATTCACCTTGGGGGGTCTGTCTTGTTGACATTCTTCCTTTTAACAGCTCCCTTCATACTTCATCTTTGCATCACCCTGACATTCAGCCTGATATACTGAAATGGCTCAAGAAGAGATAAACATGCTTATGCTCTTAACAAGGAAAACAAAACTTTGATAGGGGAGCTAAGCATTCCCACTGCAATGTAATTCTTGCAGCCAGAAAAACTAAAGTCCATTCCCCCTAGACACCCTGTCATCTACACCTGGCTGACATGCAGAAGGCCCGAAGAGCTTTCTTTATTTAATGTGTGTGAGTGCATGGAGATATTTTCAGAAAGACACCCTACTGTGGCTAGTTTCCCATTTGATTTCATTGCTGACTCTTTCATTCTAGCATGTTAATCAGGGGTGGGTTCTACTTACCTTTACTACTGGTTCTCTTCATGAACGCGCTTTGCGCGTGCGCTGTGCACCGAACGTGCGTTCTGCGCATGCGCAGTAACTAATCTACCTGAAAAAAAAAATCCAAAAAAGTGCTCTGTGCATGCGCAGAGCAGAGCAGAGCAGAAAAGCGGAGAAAAAAAGTAAGTACGGGTGTGCGGGTGGGCCCAGCTCTCGGCCGCGGAGAACCGGTTTGGTGACATCACACCATCACCGCTACCAGATCGCCCAAACTGGGAGCAACCCACCACTGATGTTAATGAATCTTGTTTTAACCTTGGCTTCCTGAACAAGTCACAGGAGTTGAGTTCGTGTTGCATTCTGCCAGGGGTGGGCTTCAACAATTTTAGCAAGGGGTTCTCTGCATGGTTGATGGGTGGGCATGGCCATGGTGGGTGTGGCCTAGTCAGCCTCCTGAACCATGGCAGGGTGGGGGGCTTTTTCCTCAAGCCTCCAGGAGGGTGAAAATAGCCTCCCCAGGTTCTGGAGGCCCTCTGGACTTCTGGTAAGCCCGTTTTCGCCCTTCCCAAGCCTCCGTACGCGCCCTGCACTTACCTGGATCCAAAATGGGATGTATGGGGACTCCTGGGAGGGGAGAGGTGGGCAGGGCCAGCCAGGAGTGGGATTTGGGGGGTTCTCCGAATTGCACAAAATCGTAGCTAGAGGTTCTCCCAAACCCCCGCGAACCCCCAACAGCCTACCCCTGCATTCTGCCCTAAATCATAGTCTTCAACCTAGAATAGTTTGGCTTACAAAGCAAGCTAAGCCACAACCAGATAAATCATACTGTGATTTAATAAACCTTTGAGTCCACTGAGTGTAAATCTTACATATTAGTGGGACTGTTTCATTAGTTAAAAATATTAAAAAGGCAAGCCTTAGCCTTTTATATAAAAGAAGCAGAGAGAATAATGGCTACATAAAGGAACAGAGACTTATTATTTTTTGGAAATATGAAGTTGAGGTCTGATGATTTCAGGCGTTATCCTGGAAAGGGACTGCATGCGGATACACATTTGAATAACATAGGGAAATTTTAAAAACCAGAGAAAAATTCAGAGATGACCGCTTGAGGAGCTCCTTGACATACTCAATGCTTTGTAGAAGTATTATGCAGAATTTTTTCTAACTGAATAATTTATATAGGTTATCATTCTGCTTTTTTAATATTTTAACTCATATTCTGATTATTTAATGTAACTATATACATTCAGTACATAAGTATTTGCAGATTGAAACTAATCTTGATTTTGCCCAACTACAGTAATACATCTCTGAAAACACTCAATTCCCTTAAACTAAAGCAATAGCCTTTACATGATTTGTGCACTATGTTTCTGCATTACACAGTAGCCTGGTTTGTACCTAATACAAAGGTATTAAGTGAGCTGGTGTATCATGCTAAGTCCAAATATGTAAACTCTGTTGTTAATTGTTTTAGTATTATGTAAATTAGGCCACAGACATTTGGGCCAGTCTGTTTAATTAAAGGACAGAAGAAGAATCCACATCTTCTGAGCTCAGCTGTGCAAAAGGTAAAATGAAAGGATATTATAGTTTAACCAATCAAGCTAAGCAACCATATCCTGCTAAGGATAATTCTTGCATTTAATTTTATTTTGCTAATAGAAGGCAGCAGTCAGAATCTTCCACAGATAATTATCAAACTGTTATATTTCTTTCTAGTTCAATTAGTTCACAATCCTTAGCTCTTTGATGAACACCAGGTCAACAGACTGAAATTAAGGATAAGAGAATGTAACCATAAAACCTGCACAGTAATAGGATGGGGTAATAGGAATACTGAAATGTAATTTTAAAAATGTAAAAAGAACAAATATTTAGGACATCTAAATGCTCAAATGTATTTTGCTTCAACTATTTGAGTGTTTAGACACTTATTCTAAATGTTTCTTTGTCTCCTTGTTCCAAGCTCAGTAGCATTAACTGGCATTCTGCACCACTAAATTAAATACAATTGTTAGTAAGCCATACAGGATAACTAAAAACTACAAGGGCGAGATTCACACAATATTCTAACTTCCAAATGAGCAAAACTAATTTTGAGTACAGTTGTGGAAAACTTTTTGAATTTGAAAAAAAGTGTTCCATCAGTATTCTTGGCTTGATAGAATCTGATCCATCACCAGAACCTTTTCAATAAGTTTAGAACAAGGAATTTGAAGTTTGAATTGTTTATAAACCTATAATATTGAGCATTATTGTGAGAGTATGGAAACTCTAAATAGACAGTAACAGACATTCAAGACAAGTGTATGCAGTTGTGTGTAGCCATCTTGAGGTATGATTCGTTCATTCAGAGTGCAGCAATATGGCAACTTATATATTTTGAACAGCTGAAGAACTGCTGTTATGTGTTTTGGATTTTGGACACAATCTGTTAAGTTAGACCATTTGAGGTACCTTGGTCCAAAAATTATTGCTCTACAATGCACTGTTTCACCCAGTTAAAGGTTACAGACACAAGAGTTTTGGTAGTATATAGATCAGTTGATTAGCTCTTCCACCTGGATCCACCTGGGCTGGATTCTCACAACCTAAAAGGCTAAAATGGCTTATGTGTAGATCACATGTGGAGTTTATGGTTCAGTTAACTGTGCAAGCACAAGATTTATTGAATACACAACAGGCACACGTGCACATATATACAGTAGGAGGAATTAAATGTAGCAGCTCTGCAAAATCATTGAAGTCATAATATTATAATCAAATTATTGTGGTTTATGATTTTTTACTGGAAAAAGATCACAGTTTTAACAAATGCAAAAGCTAGAATAAGAAATAGTGGTAGATCTTTGGATAATTTTGCTACAAGTCAACATACATGCCTGAAATAATGTCTAATGCAGCATAAAAAACTCTTTTATTCTAGATAGTTGAGAAAATTTTTTGAAAGAAAATTGTTGCAAACAAGAAAACATCTGGATCCTTATTATTTTGGCTGGCATATGAATGTTACCAGGGTGGTAAGGTGGGTAAATGCCTCTGTGTGCATCATATTCCACAAGTGGCTCAAGTTAATAGATGTCATTGTGCAATGATACATTCCTCTAACAATATAATGCATGTGATGTCATTGTGGCTTGTAATAGTTACCTATGGGATAACCATACAAATACAAGACAACTATTTCTTTATTCTTAGCATATGCTTATTGTATACCATTACATTTCATCTCAACTCTTCACTGGTGGGCCTTGGGATCCTAGCCAACAATCTTAAATCCTATAAGGATGTGGCCTGGCCATAGTGGAATTACATGGCTTTCTTTTCATCAAACAGTCCACTAGATAACAGAGGGCACATTATCTCACAGAAGGTACAAGAATTGCAGCCATCAGAATTAGACCTTCCAGGAATCATAGGAGCAACTATCCAAGTCTCTTCTCCATCAATCATTTATTATTTTATTGAATAGCTGAACCTCTCTTATTTTCACATAGGAAAATAATATGTGTAGAGAAATACGCACTATCATTTTTCTGGATGTATCTAGATCAAATTGGCAATTTTACTATTACCATTTGTATATAAGAATATGCAAATGGTAATAATAAAATATAGCCACTGATAGCGTAAAAAGGAATATAGCCCCCCCCCCTTTTTTTTCTCAGCACCAAAGTAGTTTTGGGGAAAATAATTTTGTTTGTTTGTCAAAGTTAAATGATAACTGTTAAATATCCAACAGGCTATGTACAATTTGTATTACTATATTTCATGTCAAAGGTTTTTTTTGCCTGAAATAAGTTCATTTATTTTTCTCAGATCTCCAAATGATGCTGTTGCAGAACCTCTCTGTGCCGGTTGTGCCTGAAAAGGAGAAAGAAGTTGTCATTTTAAATATTAAGAACCAAGTATTAAGTAAAATAATACGGTTTTAGTTTTTTTAAAAAAAAGTCAACTAAAAATCCTAATACACGCCATTATTTAGCTGCCCTATATATTACAAGGAAGGTAAACATTACCTGTGATTTGTGGAATTTCCATCCTATCATGTAATATATCTGAAACGTTGCTGGTATTGTCCCATCATTATTTCCATACAATTCTGTAAAAAGAAATATTTTGCATTTATTTCATTGAAGCAGTAAGAAATACAGCAGAAACCTACCCAATCTATTATAAAATAAGTGATTTATATCCAATTCAAGGCAGCTTGATGCTTCAAATATATTGGTTCAACTCCCTGTGCCAGCAAATTTATCAACTATAAGGAACTATCAAAAGGGAACACAAGGGAATGCAATAGGTTCATTGGAACCACACCAACCCTCATGGCCTAAATTCCTCTCCCTTTCCTGTCTCTGAGCTAAACACTGGTTGTGCTACCAAATGCGATAGTGATAACAATGGCAGTCTGTGAGAAGAATCAACAAAGAATGACAACTTGATATCATAACTGTTTTACTGACTGTAGCTTTCCATTCTCTCTTTAGTATTAGGGCCAGTGAATTATACATCTGTGCTGGAATGGTACATTCATTGGTGCTTAAAGATTTGTGAACCTTTTTGAATTTCAATATTTCTGCATAAATGTGACTTAAAACATGATTTGTTCACTACACAAGTCCTAAAGCTGATAAATAAAACCCTATTAAACAAATGAGTCAAAAACATTATATTTGCTCATTTATTTACTGAGGAAAATTATCCAAAATTATCCAATTATTTGTGTGTGGTAAAAAAATGTGAGAGGTTTTTACAGGTAGTCCTTGACTTACGACTGTTTTTTTAACAATGGTTTGAAGTCACGATTGCCTCAGACAAGGTGACTTACAACCTGTCCTCAAAGTTATGACTGTTACATCAACCCATGGTCATGTGACTGCAATTTGGGCACTTGAGAACTGGCTTGCATTTACAACAGTTGCAACAAGTTGTGGTCACACATTCACAATTTGCAATCTTCCCAGCCAGCTTCTGACAAGCAAACTCAATTGGGGAAGTTGGATTTGTAACCACATTAAAATGGTCGTAAAATCGTGTGCAGTCAGGTAATGACTTGCTTAGAAACCACATTACTTAATCAAAATTATGGTCTCCAATTGTCATAATTCAAGGACTGTATGTACTATTGCCCAAAGAAATACACCAGCTACAGAAAGCAAACTTTTTCACAAATTTTTAAGCACCACAGAAAAGATGGCGGGACAGAAAATTGCATGAAATGAGCAAGCTTAAAAATATAGAACGACAAAATCTACCTCCATGTGATAAAGATAAGTTACTTCAGGGGTTCCCAACCTCCAGTCCGCGGCCTTGTGGTGGGCCGCAACTTGTTCGGAACGGAGCCGTGGAGGTGATGGGCGAGTGCGTGTGAGAAGCTGCCTTTGTGAAAATGGAGTGTGGGGATGAAACCATCCCCTCTCCCTCCCTCCCCCTTGCCACTTCTGCTGGTCCACTGAGAAAGGTTGGAGACCGTTGTGTTACTTAATAGAAAGCTCATACCCTTATATACTGCTGCAGCTGCCAACATGGTTGCTCTATGTATCATAGGTTTCCTATTCCAACAGCAATTACTTTCTCCCATACCTAAAAACAGTTTTAGGCTTTAAAAGAAGATACAGCACACACCATCAGTTGAATATTATTTCAGCAATATAAATAGGATCAGATGAGTGCAAACATTTTACAATTAACACCAAAGATCTTATTTCTGCTTACTCAAAGACAAATTTATCCATCAACAATGAGGTTAACATGCAGGACTGCAGCTCCAGTAAGTAGTCTTTAGCTCAAAAAATCTCCTTATAAACTTATATACACTAAGATTAATGAACCCAGTGAAAACTGGGATAATACAAAATAAAAAGTACAATTAATATGATTTGCTAGTAAACAATTTTCTATGAAAATGTCTTCAGAACACCTGCAGCATAAAACTTCCAATACATATATATATACCTTCCTTCTACAACAGAACAATGCTTTATATGTCACCTGGGAGATAAACTCCACTAAATTCCGTGGAATTTATTTCCAGCTAATTGTGCTTAAAACTATGTTTCTCTTTAATGTACAGATTAATTAAGACAGTTACAACCCAGCTCGTAAAGCATTTCCTTCAACTATTTAAGGGAAGAAAAGGTGTAAGAATTCAGTGATTGAAAATTACTCTGGTGAATCAAGTCTAAACAGAAATGAAAAGCTACTTGATGTATGGTGATAGCTCTGTTGTATTTATATATATATATATATATATATATATATATATATATATATAATGATTAGCTTAAATGCAACCAGCAAATTGGCCTTCAACAAATCTATAATTTAGACCCATAAAATGCTTATTGGAATGCATGGGTCACTGGTATCGCTTATTTATTTTAAAAAAATCACTCTGGCACACCCTAAGTCAGAGGTGAGCATCTTTTGAGGGAAAGGACAGTATATACAGAGGTCTTCAAACTTTACAGCTTTAAGACTTGTGGACTATGCTGGCTGGAGAATTCTGGGAGTTGAAGTTCACAAATCTTAAAGCTGCTTAGTTTGAAGACTTCTGGCATATAGCTTTTTTCAACTCTGCTTCTAGAGGAAGGAAGAGGGTGGGGAGCACACATGCCATGCTGTGCCTGGAGAAAAGAAGCAGGACTTATGTCCCAATGATGCTGTTGTCATCTGACCACTACCACCCCCGCCCCCTTCTCCTTTGCCACCCCCCTCGAGATGCAGCCACAGGGTGGTTAGCAGGGAGAAAGGGAGCTGTGGCCTCTAAGAGATAAATTGCTATAATTCTCATTTTTTAAAACCCTCCCCAAACTTGGAGGATGTCCAAAAATAATACCTACCCCCAAATTTAACCATTTTACTATTGACCTCTTTGGCATAATTTCAGAATTTACCACCTATTTTAAAAATGTGAGCATAGGTTAAACACAATATGCAGAACTGTATACTGTTAATCTTAACAGGATATGAAAAAGTAGACTGCAAGGGTAAATTACATTATCAATCTCAAAGTCCAGAAATGTATATTACTTCTATATTTATATACTTTTCATTAATTTCTCCTGAAAGCGTGTATTCATTCTCATCAATATACTTCACAGTTCAATAAAACTTAATTCATTTTTCCAAATGAAGTCAAATCACTTTGGTAGCTCACTGTTTTTTTAAAAAAACCTGGAACTTGCCTTGTAGATCAGCCATAAGTTCAAACATTCCTGGATAGTTAACTTGGATTTCATCTGAATCCTGGAAATAGTAAATAGATTTTTGACAATCCCCAGAACAAAACATATTAACTTTAAAAATGGGACCTTAGAAATAAATAAATGAGGTCAAACCCAATATTGCTAATTATATTTTTTCCATCCTATATACCACTGCATATCATACTTTTTTTTAATTGAACTGGAGACGCACCTATCAATAAAATGCTAACATTGCACATTGACAGAAGAATAATCTGTTTGGATATGAAAAAAACTACAACAAACCCCAACAAATGGTAGTTTTACTCCAGGTTATAGAAATAGTAGTAGTCCAGCAAGCTAGTTAAACAGAAACCTGAGGCACTAGCCAGACACTGGGCTTGTATACCACACTAAGCCTTATCATGGTTTGATTGGCTTCTGTGTTTGGTAAATCAAAGACTGGGAATTGGTGTTGTGTGTACAACATAGGACACGTAGTTCATTCAACAAGCTATGGCTTAATGAAATGTGTTGCTGCAAATCATCCCATCCCCTGCTTTCTTTCAGTCCCTGAGATTGTAAGGTTAGGGGACTTTAACCCAACTTCCCTTCTGCTAGTGACTTGAAGCAGCTCAGGAGTTCATAACAACAAAACCAACTACAGGCCTGACCAACTTATTAAGAGCCTGATGTGCATGAAAGATCACGGAGTAGATCTAGTTTCTCAAATGGGCAGACACAAACCAATTGGAAAATTTCACCACTTCTCATAAAGGATATTTTCTTATTATCATTTCAATTTGTGTGCTGCCCAATTCCCAACAATTCTAGGCAATTACAATATTTTTTTTAAAAAAACATTTTGTTTGTTTTAAAGGAAACAAAACAACTATAAAGTTGTAAAGATGGCAAGGATGACAAAAAAACAGATGGGAACAATTTGAAAACAAATCCACATAATGCAAAAGGGTGGTTTCACTCACCTTTACCAGTCAGATTATTCTCTGACTGCCATGGAATTTTACAGCATGACCACACTTTCTCTACAGTGGGGGAAAATGGGTCAGAGGGCATTTGGGGAATATCCCAAGAGTTGGAATATGCAGTTTGATTATGGTCACCCATTGGAACAATGGATCATGTAGGGGATGAGATTGCACTGGGGCAACCTCTCTCTGTCTGGAGATTCACTGCAGTTCCTAGTTTTACTGAGGAGATGAGAGACATGAGGTGGTTGAGAAGATACCTGAACACATCTGGAAGGCCTACCTCAGGTCTGTTCGGACACTGATACAAGCTCATGTTTAGCAGCAAAACCAAAATATGTTGCCATCCTACTGCTATCCAGCAGCCCTTATAATGCAACTTGTTCCTTTCTCAAGAATCTTTGACAAGACTGGCACCTGAAGGGTTGTTGTGAAGAATCAGCATTAAAACTGCTTCAATTTAAGAGGAGCTAGATTTCACCTGGATTAACACAAGGAAAATTTGTGGGATGTCGGCTTGTGATCTGGAATCATTATGAGCTTGTGAGTTCGAAGGAAGCAGATAGAACCCTCTGCAGTGCCAGTCCCACCACTTCTTAGGTGGGTCTCTGTTCCTGATAACTAGCTAAGGCTTCCTGTGAGATGGCGGGAAGTTGGATCGAAGCAGTAATTAGTCCTTCCTTGAGGGAAGGATTGTTTCCCTCATTTCTGAAAAAGTCTGTAGTGGGCCGTCGACTTAATAAACACTTATTCCAGCCAACTATTTTGGACTTTAGATCCATTCCTAAACTTCCTTTTAAAAAGAAATGTTGGGGGGGAGGGGAACACACCTCTACACTGTACAGCCTTAGAGGAAACAGATTATTTAGATCCTCAGCAGTCAGGTGTCAGGTCAGGATACACCATAGAAATTGTATTGATCATGCTTGGTGGTGTCTGAGATTGGGGAAGCACAATCCTCCTCGATCTCTTTTGGTATCAATGATCATACTGAAATATCCCTGAATGATTGGAAAGTGGGGCAACTACTTTGGTTAAATGAACAGAACAGGGAAACTTGAACAATCCAAGACTTTGAAGTCCTTCTGCTAAAATCCAGGAGACTTCAGCAGGTAAAAAACTCTTCCCCTTAGATCTAGATCTATGAAGAAGCCTATCAGAGAGGGCAGGCTCAGGGTTCAGCCAAGTCTTTATAGATCAATTGCCAAAGTTAAGTACAGGTAGACTTCGACGTAGAACAGTTCATTTAGTGACTGTTCAAAGTTACGTCATTGAAAAAAGTGACTTCTGACTGTTTTTCACACTTAGGACTGTTGCAGCATCCTCATGTGATCAAAATTCAGATTCTTGGCAACTGATTCATATTTATGACAGTTGCAATGTCCCAGGGGTCATGTGTGATCATCTTTTGTGACCTTCTGACACACAAAATTAATGGGAATGCCTAGTACACTTAACAACCATGTTATTAACAACTGCAGTGATTCACTTAACAGTTATGGAAAGAAAGGTATTAAAATGGTACCTAACAAATGTCTTATTTAATAACAGAAATTTTGGGCTCAATTATGGTCATATGTCGAGGACTACTTTTATACTGCTTCCAGTTCATGGTCTGGTTCTTATGTCTGCTTGGCATAAGGCATACACTACAACTTAAAGATTTATTTCAGTCAAAACAGGATAACAAGTATTCATTAACATCTGTTATAGTTTTCTGGAATGTTCCTTTCTTGTAATGGATAATTACCACTGTCAGTGTGTTGAAGCCAGCTCTTCCCAGTAAATGTCCTAGGTCGCTCACAGCTGTAAAAGGAGATACATGTGGAGAAAATCCACCTTCTCTTTCTAATTCTGCTAGTTGCAAAGAGCAGCGAAGCTCAAAGAGTGTGTCTCCCCCAAACATAGAACCAATAAATACTCCATCAGGTTTAAGGACTCGGTGCACCTAAAATAAATCATAATTAAACCAGGCATTAATAAAGATCTAATATATCCTTACCTACATTTTGATGGTAAGGTCTTACTTCAGAGTTATCGCCACCAATCTCATGATTGGTGCTCTAATGCAGCATGCCACTGAAAGTCACTGTATAATACTTAGACCTACTTCATTCTCAAATTCCACAAAATCTCATTGGACATGTAATACAAGAAATATTTAACCAATGCATTTGCAGAAATTAGTAGAATTGGAAGGAGCCATCCAGTTTGATGTAGGGATCCAAATTAATGTATCTCAATTGTTATTAAAAGTATTACATGGGATAAGTTCAGCAATGAATTGCCCCCAAACATCTGGATCAATATTCTAATTCAGAAATGAGAAATCTTTTTGGCTCTGAAAATTACGTGTAGAAGCTGCTAGAAGTCAGGGCTATACATCAATAATATACCCACACATGTAAATGCATGCAAAAAGAGGTGTCCCCAAAAACAGACAGCAGACTCCTTTTCAAATGAGGAATAAATATCTGGGTGAGACTCCTGGCAGAAAAGGTTTTAACTTTTGTATCCAATGATCTCACTTCAGCCAAGGTTTTCTAGTAGCAACAGCAACAGCACTTAAACTTATATACTGCTCCACAATGTTTTACAAACAAACAGAGATTTGCAATATTGTCCCCAACAATCAGAGTCCTTATTTTACCCATCCTGGAAGGATGGAAAGCTGAGTCAACCTTGTGAGCCAGTCAGGATTGAATTCTAGGCAGTAGGCAGAGTCAGCCTGCAATACTGTATTCTAACCACTGCACCACCAAAGCTCCAATTCACAGGGAAAAAGCACAAACCTTGAGACAGGATGGGAGAGTAAGAAAGGAGCAAAAAAAAATGCACTTCTGTTGCTGCTTCTAGTAGCTGTCAGAAGAGCAATCTTTTCCTTCCCATCTGGTAATCAATTGGTAGCAAACAAAAGAATGTGGGCCATCTGGGTTGTATAGAGTGACCATGGTTACATGTGGGTAGATTACTGAATTTTGCCCTGGACTGAACTTTATCCACTTTGCTGTATTAACTGTGTTAATTTAAGTTTAAGTTAAGTTTAACTGTGTTAAACAAGGTTAACTCAGCCTTCCATCCTTTCGGGGTAGGTAAACTGAGGACCCAGATT
>JANHFM010004252.1:257740-275468 GCA_032468115.1 Grayia smithii
TCAACTCCCAGAATTCCCCAGCCAGCAGAGCTGACTGAGGAAATCTGGGAGTTGAAGTCCACACATCTTCCAGTGGCCAAGGTTGAGAAACACTGCCTTAGGGTCATCTGAATAGGGCAAATGGATGTGGAACCTTTTTGGAACTGCTGAAAGCAAACTCTCAGAAAGAGTGCTAATGACCAGATGACTGCAAGGAATATACATCCTTCCATTCCCCACTATTCAGTCAGTACTGAAGAAGGTTCTTGGATGAGAAGTAAAACGTCTTCAAGGAAAAGCAAAGACATGACCTGGATGACTGAGAATCTCAGTAGACATAAAGGCAAGTGAAAAACTAAGGTGCCATATGTGTGTGTGTGTGTGTGTGTGTGTGTGTGTGTGTAATGTCATGGTTTAGAGGTGAGATGAGGTGAATATTCCTGCCCCTTGGCAAACACTCTGCTTTGTAGCTCTAGAGGAAACATTGCAGAATTGTTGCTGCAACTCTTCACCTGAACTTGCTTATAGTTGCATTGACAAGTCTCAATGCTGTGGTTCTGACTGCTAGTATTGATTATTTCTGACTCAAATGTAAAACTTTGCAATTAATTTAACATTTATTTAACCTGTTATAATTGTTTTAAAAAGTCTTTTAGCAAATGAGTGGAGTATCTAGGAAACTCCAGTTATGGCTGAACTATCACTCCAAGTATCCATCATTATAGCCACACTGCCTGGATTGCTCACTCTTGCTTCAGTAAATGAAAATATGATAATAATCATGAACTGATTGTTTTTTAGCCCCAAATCCAGGCAGCAAAGTCAACAAAGTGAGTTTTACCATTTTGTGCCCAACCTGGTCTCAGTTTGACTCAATCAAAGCATCTTTAGACTAGACTTTCAGGCTGCAGATATGCGCTGCAGCCAAATACAACTATGTATTTCAGCAAGCATGATAATAACAGGGTAGAGATATGAAGCAGCCATGGCTGAAAGCAGAAGTCATACTTTTATGAGAATAGAAGACACATGTTTGGGCCACTTTTGTGAGAAATGATGCTTCTCTTGCAAGACTCTGGTCTTATGTTTTCTTAGTGGCAGGAATGATTTATTTCTTGTAAACAATTTTGTTCAAATGGGACATCTAATTACTACAGAATTTTGTTTGGTATGAAAACTAGCTGCACAGAAAAATATATTGCCTTAGCAAGTTTTTTTGAGTTGTCAGCTTACAGATGTGGCCAAACATGCATTCCTTTGCTCGAAATATCATCAAGATGCTTCACAACATCATAATGTCAAGAGAAGATTATAGTCATCACTCCAAGTGAGGCATGACTTAGAGGCAGGATATGGCAAGAAGACATTTCCAACAACAGCACAGTGTGGAAACTGAAGTGCTGGAAGTCTTCTCCTTAGTTGGAAAAGGAAGCATCTGAGAAATCTGCCTTTTAGACAAAAAAACTCGGCTTTGGCTAGAAACACCAGAAAAAGACACTTTAGATCAACCATTACACTTTGAGTGCAGTACATTTCATCATGTGCTTCCTTTGTGGCTTTTTATTTCAGAGGGGGGTGTGTGTGTGTGTGTGTGCGTGCGCTTATGTTTCATATATATATATAAATATGAAACAAAAGTTGTGATAATGTTGCAATAACTACCGGTATGTTTAATTCCTTCTGTGTAAATATTCTATAATGTGAATAAACTGAAGGACTAAATAGTGTAGTTAGATTAATCAAAAAAGTTGATGCATTTATTTACTATGTAAATGTCATGCATATTTCTGTAATTTTATGCAATTCCATCATTTTCAAGAAGTGCAGAGTCTTACAGTCCATAAAAATAATTTTTTAGAATAGAACCTTACCTGTATTATTTCATTTGAGAATATTACTGATGCTGCCTTTTCCATAAGACACTTGGGTGTCTCTGGTGACTATAGTCATGGGATTTTAAGCCCTTGCATAAGCAAGTCTGTAATTCTTCTATACTTGTAATGTTACATACTAGATAACTACTGTATGTGTGCATAAAGTTTAGTTTTGAATGTTAAACAGTGGCATATGCTTCTTTTGTAAGCTACAAATAACTGTTCATTCTTTGTTTCTTGCATTACAATATATTTTCCTCGTTGTTCATATATATATACACAATGAGATTCCTTCAAATCCTCATTCATTGTTTCATAACTTTAGTCATTATTTTCAGTTCATATCCAAATACCACTTAATATATACAGTTACTAGGCTTCTGCTGTATTTTCCACTTCACCAGCAGCAGCTTCAGGGTTCCTTCTCATATAATTAGATGTTTTTCTGCAATTGCAGGGTTTCAGAACTTTCAAAACAATATTTCAGTAGTAGCACTAAATGGTATTGAATACAAAAATGTTAGTTGGGAGGGAGGATCAATATGCCAAGTCTGGTAAAATATCCTTGTTTAGAACAAACAAACAAAAATTTATTCCAAATCATGTATTAGAAGTAAAATGGTCTTGTGTCACATGGATTTGGGATTGACTCTTAATCTGTTGATGCCCCATCTACCAAACTGGAGTTTTCAAAAAAATTGACAACCACAATCTTGGAATACTCTGTATTGCCTTAGTGCATTTTATATATTTATAAATTATATTGAATTTTAGGGTGGAGTGTAAAAACGGTATCTTCTTCCAAAATCTTCCTGTTAAATTTTCCATTCCTCTCTCACCCCCAGTACTCAGTCAGCCTCTTAAGGAGGCTGGTTTCTCCCAGATCCCAGAGATAGTCTTTGTGAAAGAGTTAATACTTCCCAGTCAAAACAATCAGAGAGGAATGGTATCCAAGATATGTAAACTATTATTAAGCAAGACAACAGGAAATTCTGAAAGTTTTGAAATAATTTGGGAAAGAGATTCATAGAAAATATATAGGTCTAAAGCAGACGGATCTGGCCTAGTTGCTGTAGAGGAAAGCAAGACCAAGACTCATTGTTGCAACTGATCAAAAATAAAAACAGAAATAGATTTGAATAGAAATTGAATATAATAGAAATAAAAAAGGTATTACTTTATGATACATCCTTGAAAGGCACAAGGAATTTTACAGAAAGGGCACAAAGGGTCTGATTAAAATGGCATATTCATTGTCTTGAGTTATATATGAAAAAAGTGGGATAAAAATAATAATAAAACTTTATTGCCTATAGTATTACATCAATAATGTTTATGATTGTCTGAGAAGATTATCCATTTTTTATTGGATTACAAACCACCATCTGAAGCGATCCTCAACTCTGTAATGTTTCTGGACCTGACATTGCTTATGGGTGATCTGTTGGCTGCTTAACAAAGAGCAGCTTAAGACAGGCCTGACCAATATGAAGGGCCACATTTTTCTTGTTCCATTCAGTCATAGCTGATTCTCACATGGCATAGTTAATTACAGGCTTTGCCCTACATGAAGCTTTCTTTACACAGATTAGATGCTTCCATGGTACACAATGCTGAAGTGGTTTCTTTATTTGCTTTTTAATTTGACCCCCAATTCATTTCCAAGTGTAATTGAAATATTGGCTATAATCATTAAAGTTCTAGCTTGGGGATAAAACAACTTGTAGTGGGCTAGACGTATAAATACAATTATGGCTACTATATCGGGGCTGTAGATATCTAGGCAATCATTGGATGGCAGCAAGAAATTAGTTTTGTTATGACTTTGCTGCCCCTTGGCTAACATTCCAATTTTTGAAGCCGAGGTGTGGTAGCCCTAATCAAATAATTATTGTATTGGATCTCTAGTGTGTGGGGGGCTAGGTTTCAGAAGCTCTAGAAAAAGAGCATGGAAGCCTTTGCAGATAGGACAGCATATAGTTTTGCTTTCCTTTATTTTTCCATAAAAGTACAAATAATTACAAACAAGCTTCATATTGTTTTCTAAAAATAAATATACTACCTCAACCTATTTTTTTTATCATCTGCAGATAAGAATGTAAACCAGAGGTGTCAAACTCGATTTCATTGAGGGCCATATCAGGGTTGTGTTTGACCTTGGGGGGGTGGGCTGGATAGGCATGGCTGGGGTGGATGTTGCCAGCTCAACATGACTCATGTCTGGGGGGCCTGTGTTGGCCTGAGCGCTCTGCCAGCAAAAATGGGCTCCCAAGCTCCATTTTCAGCTGCAACGGCCTCCTGCAACCCTCTGCCAGTGAAAACAGCCCTCCCAAGCTCCGTTCTCACTGGCAGAGGCACCGCGGGCTGGTCCTTTGCTGTTTCCAGGGCAGCCCCATGGGCCAGATCTAAGCACCCCATAGGCAGGATCCGGCCCCTGGGCCTTGAGTTTGACACCCCTGATGTAAACAGAGCAATTCCAAACATTTATGAGGCTTAGCTTTCTCTTAAATTTATCCCATAATTAAATTTATCCCATAACTGTAGCTATCTAAAAATTGTATTATTATCATTATTGATCATTGCAAAGTCAGCCAGATGTTCAGACTTTGGCATTTTTGTCTACCTATTAAATCCTTACTAAAGACCTGGGATAGGCAGATCTGGATGTTTGATGGTCTTATAGATATCATCACAGGATGGAAGATGTTTCCAGTATAGCCACCTTTTGCAATTGACTGATGGCAGATTTGTCAATGTCAGTGGTGTTCAAGTGGTGCTCCAGTTGTTTTGGGATTGTACCCAAGGCACCTATTACTATTGGTACTGCCCTTGCTTGCCTTTGCCACAATTGTTCTATTTCTATTTATTGGTCTTTGTAGTTTGTTATCTTCTCCAGTTCTCTCTCTTCTATTCTGTTGTCTCCAGGCACTGGCCCATCCACTATCCAGCCTTTGTGTCTTTCTTATTGGTAATTGTTAAGTCTGAGTTGTTATGTGGCAGGTGCCTGTATGTTTGAATTTTAAAGTCCCAGAACAATTAAACTTTTTCATTTTTTATGATTTTCTCTATTTTATGGTCCCACGAATTCTTGCTTGCAGGCAAATGATATTTCTTGCAGATCTTCCAATGCACCATTGTTGCTACTTTGTCATGCTGTTGTTTGTAGTCAGTCTGGGTGATCTTTTTACAGCAGATGGTCCATTGTTTCTTCAGCTTCTTTGCAGAGGTGGCACTTACTGTCTGTTGCTGTATTCCCAATTCTGGCTTTGTATGCTTTTGTCCTTAAGGCTTGGTCTTATGCAGCCAAAATTAGTTCCTCTGTTTCTTTCTTCAACTTTCCTGTTCTTAGCCATTGCGAGGTCTTGCTGTTATCTGCTTTCCATGCTATTTTTTAATGTACTGTCCATGTAGTGCTTTGTCTTCTGAAGCCTCCAGTCTGTTTTTCATTTGGTCTTTCTTACAGGCTAATTGGTCTCTCCAATAGTCAGTAAGCCTTCCTGGTGTACTAATTTTAGTCTGTCTTCTTCATTGTCTTTCAGATATTCTTCCAAAGCCATTTTTTCTTCTTCAGCCATCTGATGTATTTGCAACATTCCATGCCCACCTATTTGCCTTGGTAGATAGAGTCTATCAATGTCGTTGCGAGAATGAAAGGCATAATTGTTTGTCATTATTTTTCTGGTCTTCCTATCCATTACTTTTAGTTCTGCTTGAGTCCAGTCCACTATTCCTGCAGTGTATCTAATGACTGGAATTGTCCAGGTGTTGGTATTTTCTCCACTGAGTTTGGACTTTAAGTTCTTCACTCTCTTGATGTATTCACCTCTAATCTTTTTCTTGACTTCAGTGTGCTTGATGTTGTCAGTTTGAAGGATATCCAGGTATTTGTAGTATTGTAGTAATCATTTTCATCCAGACTCTTAATGTTATTTTTGTGAGGCATCTTGATTCCTTCAGTTTTCACTATTTTTCCTGGTTTGATAATAAGTAGGGCATATTTGTCCAATTCAAACTCCATTGCAATATTTTGATATATATATGGACAAAGTTGAGCAGTGATTCAGATTGTCCATGTAAAAGAGGTGGGATAGTCTGGCAGATGTTTTTGATGTTTGATAGCCATGGCCTGAGTTATTCAGTATTGTTGACAGAGGAAACAGTGCAATGACAAATAATATTGGTGATAGTGAATCTCCTTAAAATATTCCTCTCTTGATATTAACTTCTCCAAGTTCTCTAATCATTGACCTGCAATTGTGCCATCGATCTTTGCACAAAGCTTCTGATGTTTCTACTGATTCCTCTTATTTCTAGGCACTTGATTTTCCAGTCATATGGAAGAGAGTTGAATGCTTTCTTGTAGTCAATCCATGCTACATTCAGGTTGGTCGTCCTTCTCTTGCAGTTTTTCCAAAATCATTTTGTCAATTAGGACTTGATCTTTTGTTCCTCTGCTATTGGGGAAGTTTCCTTTCTGCTCAAATAGAAAGAGATTGTTTTCAATTAGATCCTGTTGGACTGCATCAGCTACCACACCAGTTAACAATTTGAAAGTAAGCAGGTAATTAGCCTGTAGTTGCCTGGTGTTCCATGGTGGGTTGCTCCCGGTTCGGCCCGGTTCGCGCGATCCAGTAGCGGTGACGGTGTGACATCACCGAACCGGTTCTCCGTGGGCGGGAGCTGTGCCCATCCACATGCCCGTACTTATATTTCTCTGCTCTGCACATGGGCAGAGTGCTTATTTCAAGTTTTTTTCCAAGGAAAGTAGTAGCATGCGCAGAGCGTGCATTTGGCGCGCACACCAATCACGCGCAAAGCGTGTGCATGAAGAGAACCAGTAGTAAAGATAAATAGAACCCACCCCTGCTGGTGTTGCCTCGTTTGTTGGATCTTTCATTATCAGGTAAGTTTTGCCAAATGTTAGCCACTCTTCAGTTTCACCTCCTTGTGGTATGTTGTTAAACTGCTTGGCAATGAGTGGAAATAAACCAGTGAGATGTTTCAACCAAAAACTTTGCAGTTCATCTTTACCTGGTGCTGACCAATTCTTGATTTTCTTTGCTCTTTTCTCTACCATTTCTGCTGTTATTACTAGTTCTTTCATTTCAACTTCTTTTTTTTTATTCTTATCCACCTCTTTTAACCAAACTACAGCCTTGTTGTATTTCTTTGGGTTATCCCATATCTGTGCCCAAAACTGCACTGTTTCTTTCTTGGCAGGTAATGACTGATTCACTGCAGTTTGTCCATTGATGGACTGGGAGAAATATTTCTGATTGGATTGAAATTGGTGTTTCTGTCTATAATTTGCAATTCGAGCATTGTATCTGCTAATCTTCTTGGCTATTGCTATTATTTGCTGCTTTATTATTTCCAGTGCTTCCTGGATCGTCCTTGTTTCTAAGTGATATTCCTTGATTAGGTATTCTTTGGTCTTCTTGTTCTTCAGCTTCTTTTCTTTCATCTGTTCTGCCTTGCTTGCATCTGATCTCAGTTTGCTAATCTTATTTTCCAATCTAATCTTCCATTTTTGTGGTGCACTGTTTAGGTTTTTTTTTTTCTTCTTCTTCTCTGTTGATTTTGCATCCCATGTATTCAGTTATAACTGCAGCTGTGCTGTAGATTAGTTGGTTTGTTTCGTGCAGTGCTTGATATGCTTGTGGTGCTTATGCTTGATATTGCAGTATTTGCATCTTTTAATACTTGTGCTAGCTGTTTTTCTTTGGAACCAGCTTCAATGCAGGCAGCCTTATTCTGATGTTTTTGTGTTGTTCCAGATGCTCAGTTATTCTTTGTTTCAGTTCTTTTACTTCTTTTGTTACAGGGTTTTGTTCTTCTTGGGGCAGAAGAGTGGGTACCTGGTTTCTAAATGAAAACAATTGTATATCTCTGTGGGCTTCTTCTACTACCAACATTCCCTGGTTTGCCTCTACATTCTGAATTACTTCTGGCAAGGCTTTGATTGCTTTGCCCTGGGTGAACCTTTGCAGCTCTTCCAATTCTGTTTCTGTGAATACTTTATTTCATATTATAAATCATCATTGATTTGCTAGCCTCTGTTCTGTTATTTCCGATTCTGGATGTTGTTCTTTCCAGAACTGGTGCATTCTTTTCAAATATCTTCTTGTTGTTGGGCTTGCTCTGTAATTATAGATCATTGTTTCTTTGTTTTCAATCATTGTATATTTGTGATGGGTAAACACATTTTCTTCCAGTAGTTCTGCAGTTGCTGGCCCTGGTTGCTCAGCCAACAGTCCTGTAGCCCATTTTTCACCAGATATCCAGGAACTCTAACAACTAGCATAGACCAGGGGTGGGTTCTGCTTACTTTTACTAGTGGTTCGCAGTGGGAACACACGCACACTCTTCTGCACATGTGCAGAAGCTTCTGAACATGTGCAGATCACCTCCTGATGACATCGGGGTGGGTGGCAGAGCCTCCCACTGATTTTACTATTGGTTCTAAGAACCGGATAGAACCAGGAGCAACCCATTACTGGCGCAGACCTTCTTAACCCGGTGACATCTGAGCCGGTATGGCTTTCTGAAATTTACATCTCACCATATATTTCTATGGGAGAGACACTCTTTGTCTGATTCCTCTGATGAGACCTGTCCAGTATGGTTGAACCTCTGGCATAGCTCTCATCTTCCTCAGAGCACACAAGCCCCACAACCACATCAAGGTAGGGCCTCCCTGGGGGATTATTATTATTATTATTTACTTAGATGCCATGCTTTTCAAATCTGTTGGCAACACACAACAGGGTAAGATAACTAGTACCGCAGAAAAGAGAAATAAATTTCAAAATGGTATTGATAGATTGGAGAATAAGGCTTGGATTGATAAAATGAATTCTTTACAGGCAGGCAACCTGCTTCCTTAGGAAACAGAAATTAAATGCATAGGGTATAAGATTGCAGATAATAGCTCTGCTAATGGTACTTGTGAAAATAATCTTGCTCTAGTACTTTATTACAGACTGAATCTGAGTTAACAGTCTGACTGGAAAAGGCAAATGCAATTTTAGGTTGTCTCAGCAGAAACATAGTTTTGTAATCATGGCAAGTAACCATTCAATTTTATTCAATGTTTGTCAGACTGTAACTGTAGTTTGAATCTATTTCTGAGCACAATGTATTAAGAAGGAATCAGAGAAACTGAAACAGGTTCAGAGATTGATCAGGAGACCAGAAAGTCCTGTGAAGAGAGCTTAAAGGAAGTGTTTGTGTTTAGTCAGCAGAATGTGCCAGAATACAGGACCCAGAAGTTTATTTATTTATTTATTTATTTTATTTGTCAAGCATATATAAGATAACAGGTAAAAATATAAACATAATTTGAATACATGAAAAGAGTAAGAGTAAAAAGGAATATTAGGACAGGGACAATAGGCACGCTGTAAGGGGCATGCACGCCCCTTACAGACCTCTTAGGAATGGGGTGAGGTCAACAGTAGACAGTTTAAGGTTAAAGGTTTGGGGGTTTGGGGAAGACACCACAGAGTCAGGTAGTACATTCCAGGCATTGACCACTCTGTTGTGGAAGTCATATTTTCTGCAATCAAGTTTGGAGCAGTTTACCTTTAGTTTGTATCTATTATTTGCTTGTGTATTGTTGTGGTTGAAGCTGAAGTAGTCATTGACAGGTAGGACATTGTAGAAGATAATTTTATGTACTAAGCAGATGTACTAAGCTGGACCAAAGACGACGTAGTTCTAAATTGTCTAAACCCAAAATTTCAAGTCTGGTGGCATAAGGTATTCTGTTATGAGCAGAGGAGTGGAGGACTCTTCTCATGAAATATCTCTGATTTCTCTCAATTGTATTAATGTCCGATATGCAGTGAAAGGTTCCAGAGAGATGAGCTGATAACTTTCTTGTTTCTTTTCTCTTTTTTGTCATTTTCCTCCAGCTCCACCATTTTTTACAACAAGTCTCCTTTAACAACAGTGCTGGAGAACAAGTTTCCTTTGGCCCCAATGGGGAATTAGAAACTGGTTTTGATATTCTCAATTGGGCCACATTTCCAAATAAATCCTTTCTGAAAATCCAAATTGGAAAGATTGACCCCATGGCTCCACCAGAAAATCTTCTTACCATTTCTGCCAAGGAAGCCATTTGGCCTCTCATATTTAACCAGGTGTGTCTCATTTTCCCCCTTTCCTGAAATTATTAACCATGGATTGATGGAAGAAACCAGGGATATCAAACTGGCAGCCCCCAGGCCAGATTTATCACATGCAGGCCACGCTCACTCGAGGTCCACAAAGGGGAAAAATGTCATGATATGTCATGTGGTGGCAACAGGATGCTGCAAGTTTGATACCTGTGGAATAAATTATTAAACAATCACAATCACAGCAACATTTGGAGTAAGTAAGCATTTAGCAGTCCATATGTTATTAATTGAAGTTACAATGACACTGAAAAAAAAATATGTATGACAACTTTTCACACAACCATAGCAGCATCTTCATGGCCATGTGATCAAAGTTCAGATGTTTGGTAATTGACTCATATTTATGACAATTACAGTGTCCCAGAGTCATGTGATCACCTTTTGCCAGTCCCTGGGGAAACCAGATCCACTTAATAGCTGTGTTACTAACTTAGCAACTGCAGTGATTTACTTAAGGTCATGAGGCCACTGTGGCATGAAAGGTCATAAAATGGAGCAAAACCTACTTATCAACTTTCACACTTAGCAATAGAAATGTTGGGCTCAAATTGGGCTCGACTTACATGTATTATTATTTATTTATTAAACTTATATGCTGCCCATTTCACCTAGAAGTGGCTTGTAATTGTAAAACATTAAAACAATAAATATTGACATTAAAATTGATTTAAGATTGACAAGATGAGAAGGAAGGGAGGAGGTAGGATCTTAGCTTAGTCCTTTAACCACCCCCAGAATGATACATCCACTTTGAAGCTCCAAGCCATTTGGCAGGATGAGGTCTTCAGGCCCTTTGGACTGCCAAAACAAGTGAGTGAGTATTTTTTTTCTTTTGAATGTGATCTGAAGGCAAACTTCTAAAGTTAAGGAGTTGTGTGGGTGGGAGGGGTGTCTTTGGTGCTTCTTGAGTTTGTTTGCTTTCTTGCAGACATTTCATTACTCAAACTAGGTAACATCATCCTTGTGGTACCAAGTTCAGAGACCATCAAGCATCTGTCATTTCAATCCAGAGCTACAAATGTTGTCCTTTACTGGAATCAAAGAAGTAGCTTAAGATTTGTATATCCAAAATATTTCCCTAGTTCCAATGCTAAGCTATTTTAGTATACAGGATGTCTTTCTAATTGCATTTGCAAAATTCTAATCCACTTTTTTTTACTACCGGTTCTGGGGGTGTGGCTTGGTAGGCATGGTGTGGCTTTGTGAGCACAGCAGGGGAAGGATACTGCAAAATCTCCATTCCCACCCCACTCCAGGGGAAGGATATTGCAAAATCTCCATTCCCTCCCCATTCCTGGGGGAAGGATATTGCTAAATCTCCATTCCTACCACACTCTGAGGCCAGCCACAGGTGGTATTTGCCAGTTCTCTGAACTGCTCAAAATGTCCGCTACCGGTTCTCCAGAACCTGTCAGAACCTGCTGGATTTCACCCCTGCAGCAAATCTACCGAACATGCTGACACTAAACTTAGGCAACTCAAAGGCATGTACAACAGAAAGTCCGCATGAGCTTATGACCCGAAAAGCAAGTATTGATCTCTCTACCAACTGCTTTCCTTAAAAAAACAATAAAACCCAAACTTCTCCAACAACAATCCTGCAGGGAACAAGAACTCTAGAGCTGAAAAATTACTCTTCCCCCCTCTCTTTTCTTCTCCTTTGGAAAAGAGGTAGGGTTTATTTTAATATATTATTTTAAATTCCCCGCCTTTTCTTCTATCAAGGAAAAATCAAGCTGAAATGGTTTCGGCTTCCGCCACTCTAGCCCTCGCTCGCACATGATGCAAAACGTTCAATTCAGAACCGGAAGTGATCGGAAAATAGACTTGGTTGGCTTCACACACACCCTCCCTCCCAGATACAAAAAGTCGCTGAGAGGCTGATGATAAATGCGTGGGTGTGCGCGCCCGCCCGCTCGCTCGCTCGCTCGCGTCCGGGACGAGACGAACCTTGTAACGACACCTGGCTGGAACTGATGAACGAAGGAGCGTTTCCCGCCGGCAACGGAGCAAGGTATTTCCCCACTCTCCTTGGGGAGGGGGAGGGGGGAGGCGATGACGTCACGCTCCGAGGCAAGGGGCGCGTTGGTGATGTGATCAGAGTGCGACTCCTGCCCTTTGCCCGGCCGGAGAGAGGGTGGGGGGGGAGGGTGGGGGAGCGGGGCTCTCCTGCAGGATGCCTGAGGCTGCAGCCATGTGGGGCAAAGCATGAGGGTTGTGGGAGGAAGCTGAAGGGTGTGTCTCGTCTCGGGGGACTTATCTGCCTAGTCGAAGGTCCAACCTGCCTGTGAGCGAAGCCTCACGGAAATGGAGGTAGAGCTGATGGCCAAAGCTTTCCATCTAAAGCGGGAGATAAGGAGCTTTTCTTCTTAACTTGCATGCATCCTTCTTGTTCAGCTATTAGATTTCCAAACCCAAACTGGGGGTTTTGCGGCTCTGGGTCATCCATGTTTCCGGTTGCTATGACAATATTGGGGAACGAGTCCTTCGCTTCTCCCGTGTCTCTTAAAAAAAAAAAAAAAAGGCTTTATGTAGAGGAAGGAATGCAAAACATCCACCATTTTATGGTGTTTTCTTATTAGAAGGGAGCTTCACCCTGCTTGATTCTCGAGTAAGATGCTTGATGGGAACCAGTAGAGAACAGATTGTGTTTAAGGGCTCTTGGGCATGAATTTTCCATGGCCATACTCTGTGGCTCCAGAACCAGTTTTGAGACACACTTTTAACACTCTGTCAACAGACACTATATAGGTGTCTGTCTTATCAAGGGCATAGGATTGAAATCCTAATGTTAGGATTGATTTCAGTGGAAATATGAAATAATGGTCTCCTTGAGCTTACCTACTGCAGCTTCTAAGTGACTGGTTATACTTGGGACTCTAGTAATACTAGTATAGCAACTATTATTAAAATCTTGTGAAAGAATAGAAGTTAAGGGAGAGTAGGGGGGGAAAGACACTTTTGGGGATAGCCATATTTTAGTTGTTAAAGGAATCATACTATTCTGCCTGAAACGGAATGTTCCTAATCTCTGCCAGCGTGATAGACTTCTAATAAATCTGTGAAAGCTTATAAAAATTTAACATTTAGTTCATTTTAAAGTTAAAAATTGGTTATACAGCTTAATAAGTAGCAAATGAATACATGTCTATATTGTATAATTTTGCTGAATATATAGACTTTTGTCAGGGTGTTACTGATAGGGATGTGAAAAAAAAATCTTGCACCTGAGTAGCAGGTTCCAACGCAGCTTTCTTGAATGGAATCCTCCTTAGCCAAAAGTATATAAAATAATGAGATAGTTTTGCTTGATTTTATTTTCAGGAAGACTCTTTTCCCATGTTTTCCCTTGGATGGAAGCATGCTCTGTTCCACAGGAAACGATAGCCTTGAAGTATGATCATGGAAAAGGGAATAAACTCAGTAGAAGTTCCTCCTATGTCAGCTCATGCCACTGCAGTAAGGATGATGGTAAAAGAACATGAAGCCAAACCGGCTCAAAAAGTGAGACGAGTGGGATTTGTACTTGTACATGCAGGTACATGTCAGAATATCACAACAGTAGATGGGCTGTGTTGTTAATGTTTTAGTAACATATATGGTACTTTGGGAGAGGTGGGAAACATGTGAAGCACAGGTAAATTGGGGAAACAATGGTGAATATATGTTTATATTTCATGACATGTTTCTTAGGCCAGTTGTGACTGAACTGTAATCTGCTCTTTTCCTTTCAGTTATGATAATCCAGTTAACTTTTTCTTTCAAGTTAGGGAGTACAGTGTCTATGCTTGCTCTTCTTTGGCAGGAAACAGCTAATCAGAAGGCTGCCTCCTTTTTAAATTTGCCTTTTTGATGGATAGATTTATAGCATGATGCATGAAAACATGCTTTTAGAAAAAAGACTTACCAGGCATTTAAATTGAAAGCTATAATCCCTTCAATAGAAAACAGGTGTTGCTCTCAGAAAAGTGTGTGTTATTGACAGGGCCAATCTTTAATATTTTCTTCCTCCCCCTTTGCCTGAGCAGCATTGGGATATTGCTTTTGCCATTGCTCAGAACTTATCAGTTTATGGTTTGCTGAGATTTTTTTTTAATAAAGGGCAAAACATTTTACATCTTGCTATGGTTTATCTAATAATGTTTTATTAAATTAACAACCTTTGCTGAACATGCTGAATTGTAAGTCATAGTTACCAAATCTTCATCCTGAGGATCATGCCGAATCTAACCAAAGCACACATATTATGGTTTAGTTTTATATATATATATATATATATATATATATATATATATATATATATTCATTGCTCAATGAAGTTCTTATCAAAGAACAATAAGAATTACTGCAGTTTAACCTTACAAAAAAGATATAATTTTCAATGTCTTTCCTATTTTAATGTCAAATTTAATAGTACAGAAGTAAGGACATAGTCTTTTTTAAAATCCAATATTTAATGTGATCTGTTTTGGAAAAGGCAATATTTTCTATCAATCAAAGAATGCAGTAATATACATTACTCTGATAGAGATTCTGTCATACAATAATATCTTGTATGGTTCCTGTTATAGTAATGAATTCATAACTAATTTTTTAATAATATTTTACATCTATCATCTTTGATTTGGCAGTGGCTTTTTTAAGGAAAATCTTGTTTTTGACATAAGCTTGACTCCAGGTGATTCCATGGGTATGTTAGTATCATGTCCCTTGGAATAATTTGGATGTGATTTACATTCTCTTTACCGAGGTATTTTTTCACTTCCTAGCCCAGGGGGTCAGCAAAGTGTGGCTCTAGAGCCGCATGCGGCTCTTTGGGCCCTCTCCTGCGGCTCCCTGTCGGATGATCCCACCACTGGATGGCCCCGCCCCTCACTCGCACACACGCGCGCGCACGCACACACACACACACACACAGGAGAGGTAGAGAGGGGTAGAGAGATGAGAGACAGAGAGCTGAGAAAGAGAGGGGAAAAAGAAAAAGAGATGAGGGAGGGAGGGAGATGAGAAAGAGGGAGTGGGAGAAAGATGAGAGAAAGAGGGAAAGGGAGAAAGATGAGAAAGAGAGGGAGTAGGCGTGGGTACTGGGTAGGCGTGGGTAGGCGTGGCTGGGTGGGTGTCATATGACTAGGTGGGAGTGAGTGATGTCAAGTTGGCCATGCCCACCCTGGTTTTGTGGCTCCCGGTGTTTTGTTTTCAGTGGGAAACGGGCCCAAGTGGCTCTTTTGAGTGTTTAAGATCGCAGAGCCGTGGCCTAGACCAATCCTTTCAAATTCCAAAGCAAATCAATCCATTAGGTGGCAATTCCCTTGACGCCTGACAGCTCTGGGTCTGGCACTAATCATAGGGATGATCCTGGCAAATGTCAGAGGAAGAAAGCGAATAGGAAAAAGAAACAGGATTTGTGGAGGGAGCAGCAGTAACAGCCACAAGGCCAAATCTTAGCTAAGGAAGGAGGGAGAATAGGGCGGGAATAGCCAGGCAACATTCAACTCTGAGCCACGACCTCATTTTGGCCCCATCCACTTTTTTGTCCCAGCTGATTGCAAAGGGCAAGGGTCATCACGACCCTCCCCAACGTTGCCCACTCCTGCCTTCGTGCAAACAAGTTTGGGCTACACCGATTAGTCCATTAGAAGCAGGTTAGTTCAGCTTTGAGCCCTATTTCGTGTACGCTTACCTTCCATGGTCTATGGGGACTCGACTGAAAAATAGACATTAATCGGTTCGCAGAGAGTACAGAAAATCAAATAAGCGAGGAAAAAAGATTTCATTTTGGCGTCCCAGTACTGGATTGTGTATTCTAAGGCCTACTTAGAAGAACTCACAAAGTGGCTGCTGTCAGGTGGGGGAAGGAGCGAGGGATTGCTAGACTGGCTGGGAAACTGTTACGGAATGCAGAAAATGAAGATCATGTGACCGCAGCCCAGCAGACACTAGTAGCACTGAAGCAACCACAATTTCCACAAATTTTATTCCCTCGGGAGTCATGGGTCCTAAATTTTGGGCTCATTTTGTAAGTTAGCCCACTTGAGGTACCTGGGTTCAAAAACTGTCTTCCTGTGATGGACCATCTTGCCCAGGTAAAGGTCGTGACAATGAAAGTTTTAGTTTTTACATAGTTTTAATTAAGTGTTGTACACCACCCAGAATCACTTTTCATGAGACGGGCAGCCACGCAAAGTTGACGAAATATATAAAATAAATAATATCCTGTGGAAATCTAAAGCCAAATGAGCTGACAACTGAACTTTATCTTATATATTTCCCCTGGTTTCAGAGACGGTTGCTCTTTCTAACGTTCATCTTCAAAGAACACAAATAGATCCTTGGCTTTTAAGAGTACTTACGGGGTTGATGGAGGAATCGGGATTTATTTGCAGCGTGTAAATGTTATCGGTTGAATATTGGAAAAGCCCGTAATACGGATTCAGCATTTCGTGGCATAGAAGGTACAGCCATTCCCTGCCGGATGTAATTTTCAACAAGATTAGAAATGAGGGTGGGGGTAAGAAATGAAAAGTAAAAGTTTATTCCACTTCAGAAATTGGATTAGTTCCCAAGGTGGTCTATGACAGTCTTAAGCTCAGCATCTTTAAGATGGGTGGACCGGGGGAATTTTTAAGAGTTGAGGTCCACGGATCTTAAAAATTTGCTGAGGTTGAGAAATGCTGGTTTATGAGACAGCATAAGACGCTTTTGGAAAAAGGCTGACTCTAGCGAGTGAGATTGCCAACATTTAAGAAATAACATTGTGGAGCAGAGTCCAATCACAACGTCTTTTCTGGATCCTCTTCGCCCTGTTAAAGAAAGGCATTCAACAGGAAACAGAATAAGAAGAGGGAATAGGAAGTTTGGGGTTGTTGTTTTTTAAAAAAAACTGTGAAGATTCCTTTTTGTGGGAAGACGGTACCTGATAAGCTGAATATCTGAGATAACAGGTATTTTATTGCATAATGGGGATCTTCTGCCTACCCTGCCCCCAAACCAAAGGGAGACATCTGGTTAAGACATGTTAGAGGATTCAGCATCCGTCTAGACAGCATTAAAGAGCAGACGAGATAAAGAGATGCTGAAACTCTCCACAAGACCGAGGTGATGACAAGGGAGAGGTCAAAGGCAGACAAGTCCCAGACTAAAGAACAAAATGAGAGAACGGTATCAACAGACAAAACAACCAAAAAAGGATTTTTTTTTTAAAAAAAAGCAGCAATTTAGATGCTGATGGATTCAGCTGCCTCGGGAAATGAGTGCTCCAAATACAAGGGGAGAGATCAGCATTACAAGAGGATGCCAGGATGAAATGCAGCCGTAATCTCGGGTGAGAACTACCCAGGTTAAGTGGATCAGGAGAATCTTTTCCAAAACAAGTTAGAAAGGTATATAGGTAAAGATTCCCCTCACACATATCTGCTAGTCGTTCCCGACTCTAGGGGGCGGTGCTCATCTCCATTTCAAAGCTGAAGAGCCAGTGCCATCCAAAGACGTCTCCGTGGTCATGTGGCTGGCATGACTAAACGCCAAAGGCACATGGAACGCTGTTACCTTCCCCCCAAAGGCGGTCCCTATTTTTCTACTTGCATTTTTTTACATGCTTTCGAACTGCTAGATTGGCAGAAGCTGGGACAAGTAAAGGGAGCTCACCCCCTTACACGGCACTAGGGATTCGAACCGCTGAACTGCCAACCTTTC
>JANHFM010004252.1:283141-294528 GCA_032468115.1 Grayia smithii
AAATAAATAAATAAATAAATAAATAAATAAATAAATAAATAAATAAATAAATAAATAAATAAATAAATAAATTTTGGACCTGTAGTATTTCTTCACAGATTCAAAAATGCGGCTTAGATTGTGGGATTATTAAAAAGAGTAGATGCCAGCGATAGATTACTTCTGAAACAATCCTGTTTAGGATGAGATTGTGCATCATTTAACACTGTAAAGAATATCGTGTTTTCTGTCATTTCCTGCTTTGACTTAATTAGAACAATTCTACAAAATAGTTTGCCATTATAGTGAAAGTTATGAAAATATTTCCTGTCAGTGTCTTCTCCCAACCACTTGTTTGTTCTCTCCTATTTTGTAGTTTCTTAGTTGCTGAGGGAGCCTTCAGATGGGCAGTGGATCATGGGATATCAGCCTGTCCTCCAGGCGTCATGGCAACAAGTGAGTATCTTTTTATTAGAAATTACTATTGAAAGTGTTAAAGGGACACTTGGAAACCAGTGAAATGGATTTGTTTAGGTACTATTTATACCAATGGACCATAGTCACATCAGCCTTTTTATAGGGAAATTGCACCATAACTATTATTTCAAAGCCATTATAGTGTTATACATAAGGAAGTTTTTGAATATTAAAATTCAAGCTGCTGGTTGCTACCTATAAAGGCTTACATGACATAGAACCTGGATACTTGATGGACTGCTTGTTTGCCATAGTATCTATACGATAGTATGGCCAATTTGATCTGGCAGAGTTGATTTGTGCTCCAGGTTCCTTCAATTAAACAACGCCATCTTTCTGGACTCTGGAAGCCACCTTTGTAGTAACACCTGTCTTCTGTACTGAAGTTTCTCTGAGATCCAAAAAGCCCCATAGAACTGGTAATTTTAAGAGTCCTGAAGTTCTGGCTTTTCACACTGGCCTTTGATGAGCAAAACCCCCTTTTCTTCTTTCTCTTTGTTCCCATTTGGATTTTTTATCTCATTATCTTTGACCCTTTTTGTTGTTTTTAATGTTTCTAATGATGGTTAACTGCCCAGAGTCTTTGAGAGATGGGTGGGATATACATTTAATGAATAATTAATTATTACAATTATCACTGGTGGCATTTGAGCAGAAGTGGTGATTTATTCAACTTGAGGTTAAATAATATAGAGCATACTTTTCAATTACTATCAAGAGAGTGTTTGAAGATCACAAGCTTGCAAGAATAGAAAGGGAAAAAATATGTAAGCTTTACAGTTGTATGTTATAGATCTTTAAAACGCCGCAGGTATGAAGATTAAATACCTTGTCTTCATTAAATTTGTTTGATATTATACACTGTTTAGAGCCCTTTGGAATGAGACAAGTTACAACTCCTGCAAAATAAATATTTTGTTTGATATTATTGAAAGTGCCATTGCTATATATGTTTGGGAAATTTTAACTTTCAACAACAATAATAGTAATGATATATTTGTATATAATTTGTATAATTTATTTAAACCATATAAAGAACTATTTCTAAGTTGATATAGAATATATTTCTAATTTATGACTGCATCTTTTCTGAGTATTTAAAAATCTTTTCATTGTAGAATGTCCAATCTCAAAAGTATTTAACATATCCACAGCATTCTGCATAAATGGATATCATATTAGCTGTTAATTTTCTCTAATAACTTTATTTATAACTTTATTTTATTATGTTTGGTCTTTTCACTATCTCCTTACATCATGGTAATTGTATAAGAGAAGAGAAAAATAAGATCTTGTTTTAAAGTGTTTCTTGCATTAGATTGTATCCTCCCTGACTTTCCACTTTAAATTGAATGTGATATTACTTGAATAGTTAATCAAGAATCATTCTCTGGTTTGCTGCATTAAAACAGTTTTGAGATTGGAATCTTGTCATTTTGGAGCCAACCTACTGAAATGTTAACAAGAAGAGAGTACCATTATATTACCTTAAAATATTTAAATCTCTCTTTGATACAGAGGCATTATGAGTTTATAGTTGTGATAAAAATATTTTTTATCGCATTAATTGTAAAGTAATCATCATATATAATGTTTTCTATGTAGTTCTGTTTTCCCCATTTCCTTTTGAAAAAGAATTTTATATTATTCATCTTCAGAGGCTTTTCAGCATACACAAAAATGACTGCCAGGGGGTGCTCTATGATTGATCAGAATTGGACTGCTTTACTGAGGATTAGATATATGCCCCCTTTTTTGTGTTACACTTAATTTTCTAAGATACTTTAAATGGTTATATTACACATTCTAGAAGTATTGCTTTAATGCTGTTAATAAAATAGGCAGGATGATCATGATTTTTAACATTGTTAAATTTAGAATTAAATTTCTTCTGTTAGATTTCAGTATACTGCAGTGAAAATGAATCTGAGCTGCATTTCTTAACATTTATTCAGTTGAGTGCATTGAAGGTAGAGGAACATAGAAAAGTATATATTGTTTCAATTTTGGAAAATAACACTGTAAGAAAGATCAAGTATATAGAAGAAATAGCAGTTGCAGGCCACACTGGCAGAACCTTTAAATTCAATCTGGGACAAAATTAGAGGTCATTGTCTTCCTTTAAACCAAGGGTGCCAAACTCGCGGCGTCATGTTGCCATCATGTGATGTATCATGACGTTTCTCCTCTTCACGGAGCTGGGGTGGGCATGGCCTGAATGTGACGCATCTGGCCTGTGGGCTGCTGGTTTGACCTGCCTGCTTTAAGCCAAAATTGGAAAGTGCTGAATTCTATTCCTCTCAAAGCTTGTGCCAACTTTTCAATTTTTTCCCCCTCTCCATATAGGCTGTGATGATCTGTATAGGAGAGCTAAGGCTGATGATACGGTTCACCTCACCTTTTTCCTACAATCTGTTAAAGTCCACCTGGCAGCTGGGTGGGTAAACAATGAGAAATCCCAATATAGTGGCATCTGGAAAAATAGAAATGGCACCCTAGCAGATAGTCAATTTTCCATTGAGTAGAGTGCAGAGAAGATAACACCTCCTCTTCAAATGAGTTAAGCTCTGTATTTGGCATATGAGGCTGGGAGCAATATCACAAGACAGACAGCCTTGGTAGGGTTGCCACAAAAGCAACTGAAACAAGATGGAAATCTGTTCAGAGAATTTCTTGATCAATTTCCCGAGGCAAAATAATTGTTTACACAACTCCTCAATTTAAAACATGTTCCCACTAGGTATAGCAAGCTCCATGACAAGGACAGAAGCATAAGATTCAAAGTTGCAATTGGCCCTGATGTCAAATCTGTATATGTACCTAGGCAATACTTAGTAACTCTGCTGAGAACATCAAAAGTTTATTCCCTTTTTCATCTATTACTGATATGAGCACTAGCATTTGCTAGCAATGCACCTCTTCCTTTATATAACACAGATAGTGTACAAAAGGATAGATTAATATGAATTGGCACCAGAAATTGCAGCATTAAAAAACTAAAAGAAAACATATCATCTAAGAATTACTCAAGCTGATGTTAATTGAGCTTGAGGATCTTGGGAAAAGGTTGCAGCATGATTCTGTTGAATTAATCAAAACATAAAGTTCCATATTCTGTAGTGAAATAGTAGGCTTGTATCTCAGTACAAAGATTTTGTGTGATTGTGTTTATTTTTCACCAAAGGAAAAGGCAGTTTTCCAAATTGTTCTATTCATTATAGAATAAAATGTTTGACTTGTTTATATCAATAAAGCAGTCAGTGAATACCTGAGTTTAAACAACAAGTCTCTTATCCAGAGAATTATTAGTTGAAGATGGAATGATATCACTTTACTCATGGGGGAAGGGAATGCTCTTAAAGTCAATTAAATTTCGTGGTTTATAGATATTATAGATTGATGACTATTATTGAAAGTTGCATGAAACTGCAGTGCAGTTTGATTGCTTGGGAAAATAGGCAACTTTATAGGGAGCAGCTATTCATGTAAATTAAAAAACATGTTTGTCCCAATTCAAGAAAATTGCATTTTAAGGATTTTATTAACACCACGAGATGCTGACTCAAAAAGACTAAACAGGGTTGTTCACCTAGATATTCATGAGAAAAAACTGGAAGTGTTGAGAGAAAAGCTCAAAACGCTCTTATTCAATAATAAAGAAGATGATGACTTAGGAAAGTCTCCACTGATCTCAAGACAGCACCTGATGATGCATGATGACAATATGCTAAGAACCTGGCAAAGAGGGATCTCTTTGTAGAGATGTAGAAGTTGTAGACTGCGTATGGTTCCTAGCTGAATTTCTTTGGCTTTTGATAAGAGAGAAATACTTGAGAAAAGATAAACAGTTGCAATGGCATGTAAACATGATAATTTTAGTCTGGGAAGGGTTTCTCTAAAGAGGGCAAAGTAGCAATTCAGATCCTTAAAAGTTGGCAGGCAATCTTGTGTCTACTGGAAGTAACAATTTCTTAACAGCCTTATTAAAATTGCAACACTCAGATAAATGTCCATAATTAGAGCTGAAAGGGTTATTAGAGATTGTCTTTGAGAACATCCATTTACCATTTCAATGTATGAAGGCTGGAGAAGAAGAATTCAGTGTCTTGCTAACCAGTTCATTTCATTGCGTTTGAGATTGTGGTTATTATCTACTTAATTAACTTTTATTTTCTTAAGTGTATCAACTACGGCACTGTTCATGTCCTAATTTTATGAAATTATATATATCAGGATCGCATGTGTCTTCCTCCTTTTTTCTGATTGTCTGAAGGCGATGTCTCCTTTGGTTAAAATTGTATAAGATTGTATTGCTAGTTAAGGAATATTTAGATCAATAGACAGATGCTGGATAGATGCTTGAGTTTGTTGGGTAAAAGACAAGAATTTATTAAAGTTAATAGCTTTAGTTCTTCAGAAAAGTAAACGCTGTTAAATATTTTACAGGACTTAGTTTAGCGGCTTTTAAAAGGAACAAGAGGAAACTAGAACTGGCTGAAAAAGTAGAAACAAATCTTTTTCAGCTGAAGAAAAGACGACAAACAAGTGAAAAGGTCAGTATCTGTGGAAAAAGATGTTAGTCACTCTTAATACTTTAGCAAAGTTCAAACGTTAACAGCTCAATAAACTGAAACCAGTGTTGTAATGTGTATATGTGTGTACTTATGTATGTGGCTTTTTCATGAACTAGAGTTCTGATTAATGTTTCTTTGGAGTGTTTATTTGGGAAACAATCAATCAGATTGCATTTATGAAGTCTTTGCATACCTGGACACAGATCTAGACACTGTAATATGTGGAATAAACTTCCTCATATATATTCTTAGAGTTCCACAACTATATTCTTATACCTGTGTCAGTATGTTCCCTGTTTACAACTGATAAAATACAGATAACAAGACGTTGGTTTGCAAAATAGTTCCTATGTTAAATACCTAGTTCGGGATTACACTGAACTTTATTTATGCTTGTAACACATTAATCAAAATAGGTCAGTACTGACCAGTAATCTTTTTACTCAGTAGGAAACATCATGAAATCTATTGTCTAGTCCACGGCCACTAAATCTTGAAGTCCAACGCTGCCCAACAGATACCAGCTGTGAAAGTCTATATCAGTATTTAAATTTGACTATATTTTCTCTTGTCAACCCTTTGCACTCTGCATAATACTATTAATCTTGAAAGTGAGCATTGTGATGTGTGTGTGTGCACACACCTACATTTGAGTAAGAGAGAAGTGAAGGAAATATAATATGGCAGGTTTAAAAAATTGTGTATGTGATTAGATCCATTAAAACATGTGCACTTTAATCATAACTGATTTATTAATTTTAAGTATCATTGATTTTACTGAGCTGCCATTACACACACATTTGAAGCCAAGCCACTATTTTATCTGAGAGCAAGTCTACTGCACCATTATAGCTTGATGATATATTTTACTATTTTCACTTTTTCAGACAAATGTGCATGACAAATGCAAAATGAAAAGATAAATATCTGTTGAGACATTTTCTCCAGTTTAAGATTTTGATGAAAATTTCTCAGTTTAAAGCATATTCTGTGGAACTGGAAAGGGCTGAAACCTTAAATATCAGGTAGGTAAACATGTCTGGGCATTTAATTAGCATTGACTGATCCAGAATAGTCCTCCAGTCAAAAGACAGGTTGACATTTGTTTACTAGGATTAGTTTCAGCAGCCTGGTTTTCTTGTTGCTGAACATAGCTTTTGAATATATATTGAACATATTTTGCCAGGAAGAATTAAAGATGTGTGGAGAATGTTTGCAAAACACATTGCTTTGTTATCTCCTTTTGTGGGGAAATTGATTCAGAGAAAAAGTTTACATATTATTCAGGTATTTGTTTTGGGTTTTTTTAAAAAAAAAGTATCTTAAAGAAAACAAAGATCCTTAAAAGTATTACAGGAAGGCTGATAATGGTATCATTTCATATTATAAAGGGCAAGTCAATGCTTCCAATATGCCAGAACATGAGCTTATCAACCTGTTATTTGAGATTTCATTGAATGGGAGAATGCCACCTTCACAACTGAATTGAGAAATGCTGTAAAATTCTATGTAGGGCTGCAATATCAATATACTTGACATGTCTCAAGATTCTGGTCTAATACCTTACACCAAGAATTTGAAATTCAAATGAATCTGAGGACCATATTGCATAAAATGAGCTGATTAGTAGGCAGTATTCGAACATATGCAAAATGCAATAAATATTTTTATTAATAATGAACATGTATTTTTACAAACAGTACAAAAATTAAAGGACAGTAATTGTTGCTAAAAGCAAAACTACGCTGCTTACAATAATACAGTTAAATGCTGCATTGCCCTGGTTGCAATCTCCCACTTGTTTATTGTCCCATATCTCATTGCTATTTTGCTCTGCTTTCAAAGCTATAGGCAGCAGCTAGCACAGAAAAATAGAGCCATCACAGGCAGTGTTCCTTCTGTTCATAGCACAGTCATCATGGGCTCGCATGACACTTGCACTTGTGACAAGGCAATGAGGCAGGATGGGTTCTGGTAGTGCTTTAAAAGACCAAAAGACCTCAGTGGTCCAGATGTGATCCACAGGTCAAGTGTTTGAGACACCTGCTTTATAAAGTACTTCCAACCAGGGTGGATAAAAATCATTTTTTAAAAATCAAAATAATCAAGTTTTTATTTAAATCAAATTGTTTTTATTTAAATCAGTTTTTTATATTTAAATTGGAATTTTTAAATTTAAATCAGAATTTTTTGTTTTATCAAAATTTTAATAAAATGCTATTGGAGTAAAAATCTAAATATAGTTTTCTATTTTACTCAGCATGAAATGGAGCTTAGTTATGTAGCATGAGGCTGTATATTCTGCAATATTTACATTTTTGGTAAACTCATTCAATGAATCTAAGCTCTGCAAGCTGAGATAACATGTTAGTGACTGAAGCGCTTTGCCTGCTCCCTCCGACTCTGCTGTGAAGTTTTTTTTCAGTCCTAACGAGTTGCTAGCGAGTGAAGTGATCTTCGTGGTTTGCCTGCTTTTTTCAGTGAAGCGATCTTCTGTGCTTTGCCTGCTCCCTCTGGCTCTCAGTTGTGAAGCTTTTTTTCAGCCCTAACGAGGTGCTAGTGACTGAAGCGCTTTGCCTGCTGCCTCCGACTCCGCGGTGAAGGTATTTTTTCCAGTCCTAACAAGTTGCTAGCGAGTGAAGCGATCTTTGTGGTTTGCCTGCTTTTCTCATTGCTTCTCTCCAAAAATCAGTTGTGCTTTAGAAGTTGTTTTTTATCCCCAAGCAAGGGATAAAAAACAGCAAACAAATGTGCTGAAGCTGACCAGACTAAAGACACTAGCCAGATGAATTACCTGGTAGGCAGATTTCCCCTCCTATTTTCCAGTACACAGCTCAGATAATCCATACATGGGTCAACTCTAACCCATGTCTGAGACTGAGTGGAGACTTTTTAAAAATTTGTTTAGCCACGCCCTCTTTGCTCTCCTAGTTTCAGTCTTTTCACTCAGTATAGATAGAGTACTTTAGTGGATTTCTCTGGCATTAATTGGGCCAAAATGTTTGTTTTTTAGGTTTAGAAATATTTTTTTTCTGTTGTTTTCCTTTATTGTTTTATTTAGCTGCACATTGATTGGGGAGGAGGTTTAGCAGCCATCCTTAGCTGCCGGGGATGGTGAGGTATTCCAGGAGCTCCAGGTCACCTCCCACCACCCTGATTTGCAAGAAGGCAGCATTCCGGAGTGCTGTCCTTGTTCAGGACACCTCCGTGGTTCACTTTGCCACCAGTGGGGGAGCTGGTTCCTGGCTTGCCAGTAAAACCGCCACCACCCATTTTTGCAGCACCAGGGCAGTTCCAGAGTCACTGCCCGGGGATCTGTGGCAAACTCCGAAGACCAGACTTTGCTTCGCGGCACTACGAGGGCTTTAATTAGCCTTGCACCATTCTCATTGGGCTTGGAGTGGTGGGCAGCGATGTGGAGGAGTGTGTCCCGCTTGCACCCGCCATTTTCCTTGCCTCACAATCGCAGCAGCTCTGGGAGAGGCTGTTCATTTTGCACCAGCCATTTTGGATTGTTTTTCAGCTTGGAGCCTTGTTTTCTGGCTGCAGGAGCGGCGATTTGGGCAAAGCGGCGCTTGGGGGGGCTGATTTCTCACTCCCGCACCTAAGACCTGGTTGCCTGTGCGGGCGTGGCAGCTCTCGTGATGCCATTTTCTTCTATGGAGCTGTATCTCTGAGGACTAGCAGGTTTGCCCTAATTTGCACCAGGCCTGGTTATTATTCTGCCCTACCCTAGCCTGCTAGGGTACAGGAGCTTTGTGTGACTGTGGGTATGTGTTTACATACCCCTTTTAGCAAGACTTTGGCCTTGGCCAAGTTTTTTGCAGTGCTTCATCTGCTCTTAGTGGGTGATTTCCTCATTGAGGACTAGCGCCATAATGGCTGACTCTGACTTATCTTCTAATATTGAATAGGAGTCTAACCCACCTAAACTGCAGAGATCTACTCTGGTTAAATCCAAGGGAACCAAGGCTACTACCAGAAGCCAAACAAGTAAAGAGCAGTCTGCCCAAGATGTGCATTGCAAAAGATCCTCGGGGGGACGGGACGGGACGGGACAAGGATGCAAGGCCTCAGAGAGGCAAGTTGATAAGGCCCATCACAGTGCACAGGTGGCTGAGCATGTGTCTGCTTCTATTGCAGTCACCAATTTATCTGGTGATCACCATGATCTGAACAGTCTGATACTGTTGCCATGCCACAGAGGAGGTCTGAGGATCCTCAGATTTGGCAGGCCTCTGAGGCTGGTGGTGTTCCCCAGCCTCTAGTTGAGTTTCACAAGGGTGTCCCTTGGCAATTCAGCCCTCAGCGGCCTTGAGGGTCGCGCAGGCAGCAGACTTTCTTGGCAGGCCCCAGAAGCCATGTTTATATGGCAACGAAAGCACACATAAACCGAGAAGGTGGCACTCGGTCCAAGTCCCTCATGGAGGAGGCAGAGAGGCTTATGAGCTGGGCGGAAAGGCACATACTATCAATAAAGGCGGAACACATTTCTGGCCTTTCCAATGTTCAAGCAGATTGGCTGAGCAGGGCTTGAATCGATCCATCGAAATGGCGTCTCAATCCACAGGAAATGGTGGAGAGATTCGGCTTGCCAAGCGTCAACTTGTTTGCCAGACTGGACAATGTACAGCTTCCAAGGTTTTTCTCCCAGTTTCACAAGGGTGTCCCTTGGCAATTCAGCCCTCAGTGGCCTTGGGGTCGCGCAGGCAGCAGACTTCCCTGGTGGGCCCCAGAAGCCACATTTACACAAACTGCAGCGGGGCTCCGTGTGGGAGAAGGGCAGTTCCTGGATCAATCCCTGGGTCTTCCAGTGCTGATTTCTGATGCCGTTAACAAGATTCTGGCTGCTGGGATTCAACAAGGGGGTCAATTACCCCCAATGTCTGCACATCCTCATTCTTCTATGCCTTCTCATCTGGCTGGCAGGCCTGTTTCTCTCTCTCAGCAGGATTCCTTGCACAGTGCTGATTCCTTGCAGGGAGATGATTATGTTGAAGATTTCCGAGGACGAAGGGATGCAGCCTGAAAGGCCTGATTTTACAGGTCTTTTCCGCCCTTCAATTTTTAAATCCTTGCTCCATACAGCTAAGGGGTCAACTAACATTGGTGTTGTTGAGGCCTTGCAGGAAAGGGATGAAATCCTACCAGTTTGGGTGAAATGGTAGTAATGATTGGCATCAGTTCACCAAACTGGTAGCAATCATCCCTGGTGGCCCTGCCCCCGCGTGTCCGGTCGACCGCTTACTGCTTCTGGCTCGCTCTCGATGCTTGCTTGGTGCTTGGTGCTTCCAGCCCATCCACCCCACCCCCTCCCTATATAAGTTCCCTTTGCCATGCGGCCCAGCTACTTGCTTCACCGATGCCCGCTCACTTAAACACCTCGCTGACGGCTGCTCAAAGTGGTAAGCATTCCCGGTTGCGGTCTAGCATGGTCCCCCAATCCCCAGCCTCATGTGCCTCCCATGACGGCTCCATGGGGCTTGGGGCTCTGTAGCAGCCCATTGACTTCCCACCTGGCCACCTGTCTGCTGTCTTTGCAGATTGGCCCAGCCAACCACCAGTGCCACTCCGGGAACTCGACCTGCAGAGTCTGCCATTTCAGGGGAAGGAGGCTCGACTGGAGCGCCGTTTTCTGCTGGCAAAGAAGTGGAGGAAGAGATGCGGAAGCTGCTGTCGTCTGGGCGGCAGCCCCCCACATGCAAAAAGCCCAGCCGTGCCACCATGGAGTCTGTGACCCTTTCTTTTCGGCCTGGGCAGTGGCACTTACCTGGGCAGGTCAGTGTGGGTAGCCCTTCATCTTGTTGAAGACCAGGTCGTCACACTTATAGTCATGTGACTGGCCAGAGAGGGACATGGTGCAGGCGGAGAGGCTGATGCAGCCCCCACCAAGGCTGCCCTGGTCGAGCAATCGCCGCACCTCCCCAGCAACAGGTACACCAGGGCCGCCTTGCCCGCTGCCTCCGTGCGCTGCGCTTGGAAGGAGCTGCTGCTGCTGCTCTTGCCACCCACCCTCCTTACCTGACTGCACATGTCCACCTGCCCTCCCGGAGCACTGCTGCAGTGCCCTGTTCGCTTTCTTCCTTCTCCCACCGCGAAATGAAAGTGAACGGCGGTGGTGGTGCTTCAAATTTCTAGGTTCTATCATATCTCAAGACCTAAAATGGACACCTAACATCAAAAATGTCATCAGAAAAGCACAACAAAGAATGTTCTTTCTGCGCCAACTCCGGAAGCTCAAATTGTCCAAGTAGCTGCTGATGCAGTTCTATAGAGGAACTATGAGTCTGTCATCTGCACCTCTATAACTGTCTGGTTTGGTTCTGCAACCCAACAAGACAGACACAGACTTCAGAG
>JANHFM010004252.1:300956-313772 GCA_032468115.1 Grayia smithii
ACCGCCACACCCCCGCCCCTACCCTGGAGTCGGGGCTGGTGTAACACACGGTAACCTGGCGGGCAGAGATCAGAGAGTGGTACTCCTCCCTCTGGACCCAACCAGGTCTCCGTGATACACGCCAGGTCCGCGGCCTCCTCCTCAATAAGGTCTTTAATAAGGAGGGCCTTGTTAACCACGGACCTGGCGTTTAGGTACACCAGCCTGTATCCAGGGTTCCTCACATCTAGACCCCCAGGGGAGCAGGGTGAGTTAAGAGGGCGAGAACGCGGCACCGCATGCAAACATCGGGACCGCGTTCTCCTAGTATCGTGGAGCCCTCCTCTCCCACAGCTCCTGCCTCTCCCAACTACAACCGAGATGGAATGGCCCTCTGGGCACCTAACCCCCGACACCTCCCCGCCCCCTCCCCTCCCAGCGAGATCCTCGGACAGGCTAAGCTGAGGGCCTATAAGGGTACCCCCAGACCCTTCACAATTATATAATATACCCGCCCCCCTCCCGGGTCCCCTTAAAAAACGATTTAAAAATTTCCCTAAAAAACCCCACAACCCCCTTCTCGCAGCATACCATCTCTCCGGATTCCAATATCCATCATCAAGATAGGCCCTCGATAGTTGGGAGGGCCAACACTGCGAGAGGGGGGAGTCTCGCAGGGCAAGGAGCTCGAAAACTGAATACATATAAAAATATATACATATATAGGGAACAGAGCGCGGTTGGGAATAACAGAGGGACAGATGTTAATAATAATAATAATAGGGGGGGGGAGAAGATGGTCCTGAGGCATGGAAGATGGGGAGAAAACAGACCGGTGCCAGTGACTGATGTAATTGTCATGTCCTCTCATGTCCTCTCACGACATGAAGGTCTAGGCTAGCAGAGACAATAGAGACCCCAACGGCCGCCCTCTCACGACGGTCGGTCAGAGTAGAACATCACAAATGGTCGTCCTCTCACGATCACCAATTTGGATGAAGACTGTGGGGTAAATAGTTTCGTCTCACACCAAAAGGCCGCAGTAATGGACCGGGCACCGCTGTATGGTGCCTACTCCAAATTCCAGCCAGATCCCGCTGCATCAGTCCGGAAAGAAAAAGAGGGCAGCAAGGAGGAGACTGAGAAAGGGGTGGTGTGTAACGAGAGGGGAAAAGGTGATAACAGGTATTCAGGGCAAGGTAGTCCACAGCCAGGAGTCAGAGATCTCAGCAAAAACGAAGAGGGGGTACGCCCAGGGGGAGATGGCACAAAATATCCCCTCATAGGCTCTCCTCTCTTCCCAGATCTTCCGGGCTAGACAATTCGCCCTTTGACCCCCCCAGCTGTACTCCAGGAGGCCATCTTCTGAGACCTTTGAAGGGCTACTGGCACCACCAAACACTCGCAGCCAGTACACCCCAATTCCAACTTCCGGGCAGGGCATCCATGGTCGGCCAAAGAAAAGATTGGGCCGAAACTGTTGGAAAAATTGCCCATCCGCTGAAACACCACCCCCCAACGCCGCCAAGCATGTGTCCAGGCCACCCGCTGCTTGCCTCCGCGTCTGCGCCGTCCTCTCACTACCCGCCACTACTCCCAAAATGGTTGGAAGGGCAGTGAAAAAGACGTCTTTTAGATCTTTGGTGGAGGTGCCTTAGATAAACATCTTTTGGAATATGGAGAGAGGGGTAATTACCAATATTAATTCCAAATGATTTGTAGAAGAAGTAAAATTATGCTTCTGGACAATCTTTTCTAAGAACAGTTTAAGAATTTTATATATTAATTACCTGCTGATAATATACAAATGTAAATTGTATTGAAAATGTGTCATATATAAAATAAAAGTGTATGGTATCAATGGAAAATTTAATACAGAAACATATTAAAAGTTACAAAAGCATATTAAAAGAGGTTTTGATATGTAGCATCCTTTTATGAATTTTATTAGTAAATATCCTAAAGATTAAATTTCTCAGGACTATAATGTATTCATAGCCAATATTGCAGCTTATAATATTTTGTATTATTATTTTATTTGTTGAGTATTGTTTTTATGAGTTATTTTATTGTGGATTTTTCTATCAAAAAAAAAAAAAGACTCAGCTTGGCTTCTGCAGGGAAGCTCTAGTGTTCATGGGTTCGTGGCTTAGGGGAATATAAAGAGTTTGCTTAGAAATAAGGGACCTTGTCAGATAACATGGACAAGCCTAGAGTTTGTATTGAAACCTATTTTCTAACATTCGATTACATAAAATCCTCTTACTCTTCTATCAGGCAGCTCTTTATGGATGTGGTTGCTGGGCTGAAAATATGGGATTTCAGAATCCTTATTCTACAGCTGTGAGTACCTCAGGTATTTACTATTCTTATAAATATTTGTCTGAATGCTAATTCTTGAAATATATTGATACTGCATATCTCGAAATGTCTAAATATTTCTGTTCAAAAACATCTGCATTTGTCTGTTGGAATCCAGTTCTTCAGTTCATTCCAATCTCAATTATCATTTCCTTGTATGTGACTGAATTGATTTTTTGAAAATAGTTACTACCAAGTTTTGAAATATTGATGGGTGCCACTTTGGAGTAAATGCTCAAAATGCTGCTGTATAGTAATAATGGTTCTAACATGGAGAGATGAATTTCTCTGCATCCTCCAGCAACTTTGCTGCTGTAGCTGATCATTTAACAATAGTTCATGCGCTATAATTTGCCGCCTAGCTTCCTTCTTTTTTGCATGTGGCTTGCAGAAAGAAGCCTGGGTTTTCATTTCTCCTCCACTCAATAGGAGTTGCTTTCATGTCTGAAAATTGAAAACGTGTGTTTTTCAGTGTGGTGTATGAATACAGATGCCCTCTGTCACACCTGCTTCTAATTTCCTGACTTGAAAGAAAAGCTCATCAAAAGAAGCAGAAACAATTTCTTTGACACACTGCTCCGAAATGCCTCGCTTTACAGAAGTTCTTTGCAATGCCATCTTGGTTCCATTGGTAGATGACTCTAAAATGCTGGGCTTGAATAATAAGTCATGTTTTACTTTGCCCAATACTGTGGTTTTTTTTTTTTTAAAGAAAAGAAAAAAGACTTTTTTGAGGTTATTTTAAACTTTTTAAGAAATCTGCTTAAAGGGGATTTGGGTAGATGCTTGGCTTTGTGATAACCAGAAATGAAAAACATTGCATGTAGTAGTAACCAAAGGTCATGTAAACTGATAAGAACGTTAACACTCGGAGCCCTTGAAGTTTTTGCGCTTTTTATGTTTAATTCTAACGTTCCAGGAAGAATGCCAGCACAAAATCATGCACCTCCTAAAAGACTTCCTAATCTTGGAGTACTACTGTAATGAGCATAGGTTGTTTTAAAAATGTTTCTTAGCTTTAGAAATAATAGTACAATGAAAATATGAGGGCCCCAGTGACATGATACAGGAGATCCACAGCTGAATCTTTCCTTTCCTTTCCTTTCCTTTCCTTTCCTTTCCTTTCCTTTCCTTTCCTTTCCTTTCTTCCTCTCTCCCTCCCCTCCCCTTCCCTTCAGTCCCTTCTCCTTTCCTATCCTTTTCTTTCCTCCCAGTCAGGGCAGGTAGGTTGATAGGAAAACTGGTCAGGAGCCCATGAGTAGGAGGTGAACCCAGTGTGGGAAATAGGAAACCATTTGATTATCTTCACTGAAAAAGTTCTTCTGTAATAAACTATGGTGATAGAGATGGATGAGGCTAAAAGACTAGGTTTGTGCATGGAGATTTTTTTGTACGGGAAAATGATCAGACATCTGAGTTTTTACCTAAAAGGTACAGATGTTATACATCAGTCAGAAGTATTTAATCTTGTCAATAATCCTACTGAGGGCTAGAAAGAAAGAGTTACCATAATACGGATTTACCTACAGCAATTTTAACAATTTTTTTAGCAGCCTTTATGGAGGGCGGCATGATGATTCAGCAGTTAACACACTGGGCTTGTCGGCTGCAAAGCCGACAGCCCAGGAGGTTTGAGACCTCAGAGACATGAGACGGGGTGAGCTCCTGTCCTCACCCTCGCTCCTACCAATCTAGATGTTTGGAAGCACGCGAATGTGAATAAATAAATTGGTACCACTTCACTGGGAAGGTATCAGCACTCACTGATGTCATGCTGGCCAAATGACCATGGAAGTGTCTTCAGACGCTGGCTGTCCCTTGAAATGGAGATGAGCACCGCCCTCTATAGTCAGCAACGACTACAGAGTAAAATTCACAGAGGCTCCTTTACCTTTACATTTTTAGATCGACAAAAGAGAAAATAAGCAGCATAAAGATGCTTCCATCAGCCAGTGAGCTGCCAGTGAAATCAGTGTAGCCTTTTTGACAAGCTGTCTCCTAAACAATCCCAATGAAGAACATTCACTTGACATCTTGATATTTAGAATTGGTTAAATTTCTGCAAATTTTCCTTGTTTCCGTGTTTGAGAAACACTTTTTCTTTGAGGTTGAGCTTTAATGAACAGTAGGAGTCAGTGTTATATAGCTCCCCATGGGTCTATTCATATAAAAGGTATCTGCCTCCTTGCCCTGTTTTAAAAAAAACATTGGAACAAAAATAGTGGAAGTATCTATGGATCTTAGTCAGCAGCATATAGTAGTAGTAGTACTGTAAACTATTCCAGAATGAAAAAAATTTAAACTGTTTGGTGTGTAGTAGTCGGGGACTGTCAGTGTAAAGGTGCTAGTCTGTTTTCAGCAAGATACATTCTGGAGTGACCTTTTAGCACTTAGAAAAGATGGCTGGGGCAAGTGTGATCCTTTGTTAAGTACTACACTGTTGGCTTAGCATCTGTTTATAATAAAGTAGGTTCTTTGTGTAAATCTCTACAGTAAAATATCTTGACATGATGTCGGTAGTAGTTAACATTGGTGCTTTCTTTCAGAGAATTTAGAGAAGTAAGCTATGGTTGATCACACAGTTTTCCCTAAGTGTGATGGAAAAAAATGACAGGACTCTTTGGAAATTCAATAATATTTACCAAAACAAAAATTTCACTGAAGAGACAGGACAGAGTATTAGACATATATTCTTTCCTGCCTCTTCAGTTAAGCTTCTGTTAAGAGGAAAAAGTGGAAAAAAAGAAGTATTAACTTGAGTACTATTTTTATGTTAGATATGCAATGCAGAAATAAGCTATTTAGTTTTGTTAATTACTGAACATGTTAAAGTTGTCAAGTTCAACCCCAAAGGTTAAAAAAAGATATATTATGTTTATGAGTTTGACTTTGGTGTTTATATGCCATAACGTTGTTCTTCATTATTGATTTATAATATAACATAGGTGGCTTGAAATTTACATAAGCATGAGTGAGAAAACATTGTGAGAAAACATATGGGTTGCTGAATGAATCTTAAATACACATACTCTTTTTTTGAACATAAAACCAAAGGATCATGCTTGAAATACCCTGTTTCCCCCAAAATAAGACATTCCCTGATAATAAGCCCAATTGGGCTTTTGAGCGCATGGCAATAAGTCTAAGCACTTATTTCAGGGTTCAAAAAAATGTAAGACAGGGTCTTATTTTTGGGGAAACACGGTAATAACCTTTACTATATTGAACATCATCCTGGGAGACTAAATGGTGAACTAATAGTCTCTGAATTATGGATTCTGATTTGTTTTGTTTTGTTCTCAAGTTCTTCCTAGTTCATTGGAATCTTTTGAGATTTGTACTTGGAGAAAAGTACTATAGCAGTTTCATACAAACTATTAGTTAAGATAAATATATTTTTCTATTTTGCACTTGTATATTAACTGTCCTCATATGTGTATGTCCTTTATGTAGGTTGTGGAGAGCATCTTGTACGGACATTACTGGCCAGAGAATGTTCATGTGCTTTGCAGAATGAAGATGCTCATCAAGCTCTGCTAGAAACTATGCAAAACAAGTTTATTAGTAAGTACAAAATTTAATTGAGAGTTGGCCTCTAATTGTTTCTAGGCATGTTAATGCAGTGAAAGCAAGAGTTCTGTGCTACTTTGTAGGAGAGGACATGATTTTTGTTTTAAATCTAGAAAGGATTGTTCCCTAATATTTTTGCTGGTCTTTGGAGTGGATTCTGTTTCTTTTAACACAAAAGTTAAAAGTTATTCTGTTGCAGAATAATACTTTTTGCATTTTAAAGTCACGTGGCACCACCTTCAGCCTGAATAATAATCATATATATGAAATGCTTTGGTACTAAGAAACAAATGATTTGATAATACTTGTATGAGATTTCATCAGTGTACTGTTTCTTCCCCTGTTCTTTGATAATGTAAACTTTGCTCTGTTACTGAATTAATACCTTGCTGCTCTACTTATTTTGTTGTTTTTCTTGAGATAGCTTAGAAAATAAAATAAAGTATAAAACAGCAGTAATATAATTAGGCTTAAATTCAAAATGTTTATAAATCAATTTAACAATTAAAAACTTGGGAAAAGAGGGTGTTTTTCTGTTTTTTTAAAATATTGGTAGAATTGAAGCACCCATTATTTTTAATTCAGTTATTTCTGTCCTTCCTTTTGTTTTCTAAACTGGTTCCTTTGTTATAGAAATTTAATAAGTAAATTTATGCACTAGATTAAAATGAATCTTATTCCGGATAGGTCACTTTAGAAGTATTCTTTAATTCTTAAAGCAGAGGAGGATTCTTTCCAAAGCAGCTGGTGTTACATATAGTCTCTTCCATGTGCACCATTTTAAAAGGCTTTTAATTTTGCTTTTCTATATATATAGATAATGCAAAAAGAGAGAAGGGAATGCGGTGATTGATAAACTTGCTTTTTAATGAAGTGAAACAGTTTGCTAGAGCTCTCCAGTCACAGAGTGAATGGATGTTGTGTCTTTGCCGATCTGTTCTATGTTAGTTCTGACTCAACTGAGCAGGAATGTTTTCAAGCCTTTGAAGACAGAGCCTATGTTTTAATCCTTCCTGATTCCGGTACTGCTTCAGACAAACCTTTCTTCTGATCCTTATTTTAACATTCAAAATCCTTTCCCTAAACCCTACTGTAATCCACTGCTTTGCAACTCATTCCTTCATTTAGAAGTCAACTTACATTTTTTTGTTTTTGGAATATGGCTGCTGCCTCTGATAATGTCATGCAAAATTAAATAAAAGCTTTTGATTTCTATACATCACAAGATGGCTTGCTTTGTATGAAGAAAATTCCTTACAATTCCTTTTATATACCCAAAGCAGTTCAGTTTTCTTATAGTCATTGACTATGATACTCAAGTTCATATGCTCGATAGACAATATAAATGGTAATATCAAATTAAGTCATACCTTTTGTAGCAATGTAAGTTTGGCATGACAGAGGTAGGCCCTCCCTGAGGCAAATTATTTCCATCCAGTTTTTAAAAACATTCAGTGGTTTATTCTTCCAAGCTTTCAGCTCGTACTGGAGCCCATCTTCAAGGAACTTCTCTTCCTCCAGAATATGTGCACTGGTTTGTTCTACATATATGATTCCTGGTTGTGTGTAGCTTCTTTTTGTTAATTAGGATGTTCACAGCTGGCTATTAAGGTGTTAGTTGTTGTTTCCTTGTATCACTGCACTCTTAGCTCCTAAGAACCTAATAGGCTGGTGGTAAATCAGCACTCCTATTGGTTGACAAGGGACCCATTTCCCAGGCTTCAATCATTTCTCTGGTTATTTTTGTCCTTGCTCGTCCAACAATAGTAGTAACTGCGAAATTGAATGCATATCCTTGTTCATTGCAATGTGAGGCTACCACATTGTTTATGTGTTGCTTACTCAGGATCAAAGATAATATTCATTCCCCCTTTTGTTTGAAAACCTGGAAGGCATCATTCCTAGAAGAGTCTCTGCTTACAGATTCTTTCTTCTTAAACAGTAAGGCATTTATAACTATAGATCAGGGGTGTCAAACTTGATTTCATTGAGGGCTGCGTCAGGGTTGTGTTTGACCTCAGGGGGCTGGGGTGGGCATCGCCAGGATGGGCGTGGTTAGCTTGACATCACTGGGGTCAGGGGGCACCTGTGGTGGCCTGAGCACTCAGCCAGCAAAAACAGGCTCCCGAGCTCCATTTTTGGGTGCGACGGTCTCCTGCAGCCCTCTGTCAGTGAAAAAAAGCTTGGTGGGGCTGCGTGCGTTTTCACTGGCAGAGGGCTGCAGGAGGCCGTCGTGGCCTAAAACAGTCTGGGTGGGTCGCACATGGCCCTCCTGAGCTCGGTTTTCACTGGCAGAGGCACCGCAGGCCGGTCCTTCACTGTTTCCAATGTGGCCCTGCGGGCCAGATCTAAGCACCCCATGGGCCAGATCGGGCCCCCTAGCCTTGAGTTTGACACCCTTGCTATAGATTATCTGGAAGGTAGTGAAATGAAGGATTGAAGCTTCAGATTCCTCAATTTGCTGAAGGTAAATCAGTCAACCTCAGAATCACAGGGCTGGTACACAAGTAGCAGCCATATGTGTTTAAATTAATGAAAAAATCACTATAAAATCTAAATAAATGTTACAAAAGGATGAAATTCTAAGGGCAGTGTTGGAAGACTGTGGGATTGAACTGTATGTATCACATTGTTTATATCAAAGTCTTAGAAAATTATTCAAATTAGTATAAGCGAGATGAAAAATCTAAACATACAAATAAGTTTTTAGTACAATATATATATACATCCAAAGACATCCATTACCCTATTCAGTTTCAGAATAAGCAGGGTTATGCAAAGTGCAGGAAAAGAAGTAGTAAACAAACAAAAGGCAATAGATAAAAGAAAAGGAAATGGAACTAAATCTTGTTTACATCAACACTATTCAGATATTGCTCCATAATTTTCTATCCTTGCAAATTATCCCTGCTTTTACCACAGTTGACTTATCAATTCATATATTGTTTTTTAGTAATCTTCTTTTGAAAATCTCATTACCTCTATAACCATAACCATGACTTTCTCAGTTTTCCTCTAAGTTATATGCTTTGCAGTTTGATTATTTTACATTCTCTAGATATGAACAAAATAAAAATTGTAATTTTTAAAAATTGTTATGAACTGAATGCACTTTTGTTTTCGGTTCACAACATCTATTTATTCTTGGTATGCAGTATATCTAGAGTCCCTACTTCCATTGCATTCAGCTTACTTTAACATTTCTCCTGATACATCAGTTCTCATTTCCATACAACAAAGTGGGCTACATAAAACTCGTACTTTTCACCCGACATTTATTCTACACGATAGACTGCATAAGATATACTACTTTTCTTATAGCGAAATGCCTTAACATTTCTCATATTTTCATATACAGATTTATACAGTAACTGTAATTTACTACTGTCAAATGCTTTACTTCCATTTTCTGTAAAAAGTTTGCAAAAAGAAAATATTCTATAAAAAGAGGTTATGGTTTTCTAGGCAGAAGAGCTAAGAGCAATCAAAAGGTATAATATGAATGTGTGTATTGTTTTATCTAAATATGCTTTTTAAATGTGGTTTTGGTTCCCCTTTTCTGTTCTAATAATCTAAAATCTATGAAATATAAATTATTATTTTTTTCTAATTAAGTTTTTATTTTTTTTCTCTCATACACATCTTTATATGTACAGTCTTTTCTTGACTGTAATCTCTATTTTATCTACTATCAATAGTAATTAATTTATCACTCTATATATAAAATAGCTGTTCTCTACCCTAATTGCAAAGTATTAACATGTTGTTAATATAGGTAGTCTTCAATTTATCACTATTAGTATAACTACCACTCAGTTATGATGCCACTGAAAAAGTGACATACAAACTTTCCTGGGACTTTGAAACACTGCAGTGTCCCCATGGTCATGTGATCACATTTTGTATAGTCAAGAAAAAGTAATTGAAGAGACATAATTCAAAATAATATGGATACAACAGTGCCTTTTTTAGTATGATGGATTATAGAAATGGTAAACAGTTAAAGCAACTGAAATGCTAAAAAAGATTGTTTTATGAATAACATCATTCAGTATCAATGTTTTTAAAGACATGCCATCTGATCCCCAAAAAGCCTATATCTACTGCACAGGGCTTGTTAAGAGCTGTCAGATCTCAAAATCAACACCACATTTTGCAAAAGTACACCTAAATGGTAATGCAAAAATGCTGGGCATATTCTGTTTTTTACTGATAAGATTAGTTGCTTGAACTGCAATTTATAGTGTAAATTTTACATCTCTGACAAATAATCACAAATAAAGTAGGTTAGTAACATTATGACTTTTGTTCTCTTTATCATCAGAATTTTATCTATCTCTTATCTACTTATTATCACAAAATAAAACTTCCCAGAGAGGCATATAAATATTCCTTCTTACTTGGGAGTACCTGAGTGGATATTCAGAATTTTATTAAAAAGTGCATGTAAGACCACCCTAGTAGCAGCTGTGTTTTCTTCATCTTATTTTTTATAGCTAACAGGACATTTGACTTAAGTAATGGTGGATTAGAAGCGGAATACATGAATTACGCTGTTTTTGTGTAGGTTACCTTTGGTTTAATAAAGATAAAAGATGGAACACACAACTCTGATGTAGAATGAAAATAGTGTTCTATAAACACAAGTATCTTTCAGACAGAACAGAGGATTTTATACCTCATCTATTCCTTTCAAATTCAGCCAAGTTTGTGGAATGCAAGCTTCTCAGTAAATGTTTATTCTATTTGCAGGCTGATTTGGGAGCCTAACAATTGAAATATGCGTAGTTCTTTAGAACTGCATGTAAAATATTTTCAAACTTTTACAAACCTCAGCTATTTTTCTTTAATAATGCATGCACTGTTTTGCAAAAACACATTTCTGATAATCTCTTGCGTATGAATTAGAGTGTGGAACATTTGCATGATGAAAAAAATACTCATGCTTCAGGTTCCTTGTTAATAGATTTCCATATGCCAAGAAGCTTTGAAAAGGTGAAGTACTAAAGAGTTCAGAGGTAACTACATTTTATATATTTATACATATTCATCTTTCAGGCGAGCGTTGACTCTTGATGGCTACTGGGCTAGTCCTTGCAGATTGCAATGTAGGCCTAAATTTTGCAATCTTCGGGTTTTTAGCTTGATGCCTTAATCACTATGCCAAACTAGCTGTATATTTACTTATGTAAATACTAAATATCCTTACAACATTACTATGGCAATCTGAGTCCCTTTTTTTCATGGGTGTGATAGTTTATAGTGCAATCCAGAAATGTTTAATAGCTTAACTTCCAAAATAATGTTTTATAACCTCTTTAGATCAGAGTCTACATCTATTGTTCAGGGGGAGTGGGGAGCAAGATTATTTCCAAAAACAGTTCATTGGTTATTTTAAAATTGATGATAGGTCATCACTCCTTAACAACAGTTTGTTTGATGACCGTTTGAAGTTATGGCAACACTGAACAAATGGCTTCTAAATTACGGCCATTGCAGCATCCCAGGAATCATGTGATCAAAATTCAGGTTCTTGGCACCCCATCCATCAAGGAGAGGTCTGGGGGATGGCAGCGACAGGTGGCTGAGACTGCTAAAGGCCTCAAGCCCCCATTTCAGCTCCAGCATCATTGGCGCTGCCATGACCACTATGGCCTGCTGATCACAGGATGGCCAAAAGAGCATAGATGGAGCAGGGGAGGTAGGCAAGTGGGAGTTCAAAAGGAGTTAGCCTGTTACATTTTGAGGCACGGGGCTAGGGGGGACCAAGCCAGGAATGACTTGGATTGGGATGGGACCTTGACTAATGACCAGTGGGAATTAGTTAATGAGGACAATGGGAATTGCTGGGATTTCTGTCACTAAGCAATGCAATCATGTGGCATTGCGCTTTAAACCCTGTAGTTTAGCAATGGAGATTCCAGTCCCAATTCCCTTTGTAAATTGAAGACTACCTGTATATGTATTTCTGCAGAGGAGCAGAAAGAAAATATCATTGGGTAATAGTTATAGCTTATTGTATTCAGTTCATAACCTATTTAAGTACAGATAGAGAAAGAATTGTCTAGGAGGCCTTTGTGGAAATCTAGTTGTTCTAAAACTTATGGGACTTTTTGCAAATGTAGATGAAATAATTATCTTACAACTTTTGAAATGTTTAAATGCTGCTTTTACTAGAAACTGAGTATACTTGAAAAACTAGGTTAACAAAATACTTTCGAATTGCTGCTGGGTTTCACTAAGCTCCATAAAACATCACTGTTGTTTTGGTCCTCATTCTGTCATGTTCCGCCATGGCCTTCTGGTAGCCTCTTTTCCCTGTCTCTTAATGTGCATTTTATGGTTGTAAAATGATGAAATATTTTCTTGCTCAGCAGCACGAGATGAAAGTCAAATGTTTAGCACATCCTTCTACTATTGCTTTAAGTAAATAACATATAACAGACTGTTTTGTTTGTGTAGCAAAGAAAAATAATACTTCACTGATACTCTAGTATAAAAAAGTACTTACATTGCAGTGATTAAAGCAAATTAAACATAAGAAAAACAGACACAAGAAAAAAATATAATTTCAACACAAGATGAATTCTAGACCAGGGATCACCAATCTTTTGGACCTCAGGGACCACTATATTTGTAATTTTAAATCCCATGGACCACTAATATGTTCTGCCTAATCACTGGCTGGATGGGCGTGGCTAGGTGTTCATGTGACTGGGTGGGCATGGCCAACTTAATGTCACGTTGAGGGTCGCTTCGCCAGCCTCTACTCATCCCTCCCCTCCCATCCACTTCTCGCCTCCCCGCCCAGGCTCCTTAGGATCCCAACAGGAAACAGTTGTTGGAGCTAAGCAGCCAGCATGAGAAAGAGTTGGAGAAACAGCTCAGTTCAAATTGGATCTGACC
>JANHFM010004252.1:314433-328867 GCA_032468115.1 Grayia smithii
TGCACCAAGACAAATTCCTTGTGTGTCCAATCACACTTGGCCAATAAAGAATTCTATTCTATTCTATTCTATATATATAGTTTTTAAAATCAGTGGAATATATATTTAGTCTTCCACTATTGTTGCTTGATATGCAGGCAATGAATATTTAACAAATGTGCAATCAAAGACCCTCTGCCCTTAACTGACTTGTTACATTTGCATTTAATCTTGTGGCGTAACCATAAAATTCTTTCCATGTTTTAAAATATATGACATTAATTTGAACCTGAACCAAAAATAAAAAGTGGTATGCATAAGCTTTAGTTGGCTAATTTAAAATTAATTACAACTTCTGGTGTAGCACCTTTTAAAAGTATGTTTTAAATTTGAAAGGAACATTTGTGAAGCAGTTGTGTTTTGCTCATTTTTTCAGTGTTTCAAAGGAATTTCCCAGCATAATGGGCAGGGTATTACAAATAGCAGTGGCTTTGGGCAGCTTTCTTTAAAGTTCACATTGTAGGCCCAATATATTATGGCATATTGTTTAATTTCAGATGAATTGTCCTTTTTGTGGGTATAGTAGCTATCGCCTTCCCCTGAAGATCATAATGTTTGAAAGTACAGTAGAACCTCTGGTCACGAACGCTTCTGACCTCGACCAAATCGGGTTCCAACAAAAAAATTCACAATTTTTTTTCGCAGTCAATTTCCCCTTCTGCACCATTTTTTTGTAAGCACCAAATTTCCAAAACTAGATTCAGGTCACGACCAAATCAGTTTGCGACCAAAATTATAGAATGAATTATGGTCGTGACCAGAGGTTCTACTGTGGCTGAAATTCTTCACTTTAAATATTTGTGTGATCCATCATCCTTTAGTACATCTTGACAGGAGAAGCTCGCTTTTTTTGATACTATCAAATGATACCGATAGTATCCTGACAGTATTTGATTCATACCTTTGAATTAGGCAAATTAAACACACGGAGGAAAACAGGCAAATATTGTTATGATATTTTTATCATAACATAGTTATAACAAAGATGAATTTTAGACCCTATTGAAATATCTTGTCTGTCTTAGAACTACTGCATAACAAAAACGTAAATTCATTTTTGCAGTTATCTGATACATAAAAAATAATATTGAGTGAGTGGAAGGGAATCTTTCAGTCTGATCCATTGCAGGTGGAGTAAGGCAGGTGGTTATATTTCTTACATTTTATGCATTTATGGGAGACAGCCAGCATCAAAAAAAAAAAAAAGATAAATTTTCCATGATTCTTTCCTTGCCTCCCATTTCTCCATAGGTTCACCTTTTTTAGCCAATGAGGACGGTGTTCTGGGAGGAGTGATAGTTCTCCGCTCTTGTAGGTGTTCTGCAGAGCCCAACTCTTCACAGGATAAACAATCTCTATTAGGTAAGTAGGAGAAGTGAGCTTCAAATACGTTATCCAGTTGTCATTAAGTGTAATAATTAGATTATACCTCTATGACTTGAAAAACCAAATTAAAAAACCGTGCAGAGTTTAAATACTTAACAACCCATGGTCTATTAATTTCTTTTCTGATGAAATTTTACTACATTTTAATTACATCTAGGTTTCTGAAATAGGCACAAAGGAGGAGGTGCAGCTACAATTATGAAATTGTCTGGGGCAGACTGTAATTGTGAGTCACTTTTCTAGGATAAAAATCATTCCCTCTTTCTTTATAAGGTAAAAGTAGAAGGAGGGGCAACATGATGATTTTGAGCAACTTCTCATTAAAAAAAGGAGCCATGAGATCTTTTCCTTCCAGCAAATAAGGACTTGCCCATTCCCACGCCCCCAGCTGCTAATGCAGACAGTAGAAACATTTCCTCACTGTCTAAAAATTGTCTTCGATGGCACAGGGAAGCAAAAATAGCATTGGTGTTTCTAGTTTTCAAGCACTGGAACATGGAACTCGAGGAAGTTTTCTTTAGCCAATAGGCCAGTTTACATATTTTTCTCTCTAATAAATTTGATGCCTTTCAAACACCTTCCAAACAACCCTCCAATTTTATTTCAAAGAAGAAGAGGCTCTTGCTTCTTATTTTCAGCATTTTGTTGGGAAAATATACAGGATACTTCAGTTAGTAAATAAACACTTTTTTTTCTCCTCATAGTAGAGTTCCTGTGGAGTCATACAACTGAAAGCATGTGTGTGGGATATATGTCAGCACAGGATGGCAAAGCTAAGGTAAGCCACACAGAGTAACTTGTGAAAACTAGTTGCCGCTTAAAAATGAATTCCTTACGATATTCAGCAGGCTGGTTTTAAGTTATTCTGATACTGAAGTAAAAATAAAGTAGCTGAAGAAAAGTTAATTCCATTGTTTAATTTGTCTTGTGGCTTCCCATGGCCACAGAACTCTTGTGCAACTCAGGTAGCATGGCCAAACTATGGTCGATGTCTGTGAGATGCCAAGTGGCTCATGCTGTTTCTCTTCTCTTTCATGGTTGTGCCCACAGAAAGCTCCAAGTTGCCAAACCCTGATATTTGAACTGGACTGTTTTCGATAGCATAATTGAAATAGCTAGAATAAACAAATGGAAAATGAATAGCTAAAAAGGTTACACTAAAAGGATTCTGCAGAAAACTTTTTTTTTTTTTGCTGTTACTACTTGCTCAAGTTCAAACTGCTCCAGAACTTTTGACCACAAACTATGCTTTGCATGAGAGGGAGGAAATGCTATCAAAAGTTATATGCATAACTGAGGTGAAACTAAGGTCGCAAAGTTTTAATGAGCTGGACGAAAGAGTAGATTGGTGGAGGAAAAATAAGTAGATTTGTTTTCAGAATGGCTAAAAAAAATAAACTTGTCCACTGAATGGCCTATTAATTAGGCCATTGTGGCCAGGTTCCTTATAGCATGGGTGCACAATATGTGGCTTCCAGATGTTGGCAACCACAGCTCCCAGCATAACTAACACTGTGGATGCTGAAGATGCAGTTCAGCCTCATCAGATTGTGGGCATGCCTAAAGCACAATTTTGTATTTGCAAGCTGTTATTTAAATAACTAAAGCTGCAAACTGGAATCATTTCAGTTTCCAATTGTTCAATTTGGTCATTTTTAATTGTTTGTTTGTAGTATTACACTACAATACAGGTAGTCCTCAACTTAGGACTCCGCAATTGAGTCAAAAATTTCTGTTGGTAAGCAGGATAATTGTTAAGTGAGTTTTGCTCCATGTTACAAGCTTTCTTGTCACAGTTGTTAAGTGAATTACTGCAGCTGTTAAGGTGAATCTGGCTTCCCCATTGACCCTGGACACTGCAGATGTCATAAATGCGAGTCAGTTGTCAAGGGTCTGAATTTTAATCACATGATCATGGGGGTGCTGCAAGTGTAAAAAACGGTCATGTCACTTTTTTCAGTGCTGTTGTAATTTTAAATGGTCACTAAACAAACTTGTAAATCAAGGACTACCTGTGTAGAGCTTCTCATGCAGGCACCTGCCACTATTGATATTCTTAGCTGGGTTTTTAAAAATAATTTTTCATACTCTGTTTCTCAGAAAACAAAGTTTACTTTTCACATTCTCCCCCGTTATGATTTCTTTCAGTATTTAATGGTATAACATCTATATTAAAAAGCCATTAATTCAGAGCATTTTAGGGATTTTATATGCTGTGAGAGAAAAGCATTAATATTTTATTGGCACACAACTAAATTAAATATTAGAAGTAATGCAATCCCCCTAAAGTTTGTGTTATACTTGTATCTGTTTTGCTGATGCCCACTGTGACCTAGATGCTAAAAAGACTAATAGCTCAGGGTTATGCCCAGAGATCTTTTATTTTCTTACTTGTAGATCTTTCATTGGACATCTGGTGTGCATTGTTTTCATACTGCTGGCAAATTCTCCAGCTGGCCAAGTTGATTGGGCTGAAAGATGCAGCTGCTCTTCTTGGTTCACTTTTAAATTATGTTTGTGACCTTCCCTCAGCAGTGTTAATCCATCTCTCTCTTCTCTTTCTTTGAACCTATGGTTGCAAATGTTTACTTGAACCACAAATGCTATGCTTGGTCTCTACGAAGATCAACAAATAAGATGCTCTTGGAAAAGGTAGAATTCTGTGATCTTGGAAGGTGTGAAAACATAGTAATAACAAGGAAGGTTCAACTTACACTGTACTATTTTAAAAACCCTGAACAAAAACACAAAGTGAGTACATCAAGATAAAACAGAAGCATTATGCCGACTGCCCTAATAATGCTCAATCATTGTTTTTAGAACACTTAATTCCCATTGCAACTAACACATAACTGTGAAACAGATGACAGACCTGTATTTCTCACTGTTCCATATTTAGTGTGTGTGATTTATGTTTGAATAAACTTTCCTATTTAAATAGGTACCTATTTGATCCTACCATCCATATATGTGGTACATCTGTTGTATTTTTAACACCTCTCAAGTTTCTTAGACAAGTACTTGTTGGACTTCTGAAAATTGAACAGATGGAATTTTTACTTTTAAAGTGATATTTAGGTATTGTACCAACATGTCTTGGGAGTTATTAGCCAAACTATTTTTTCTTCTATATATTTTAGAAGAATGTATATTTCATTCTGGATCTGACTGGGGAATTTTAGGAGAAAAATCTAGTAATTTTTGTATGGGTCAATTAACAAACTGCACTTCACATGTTTATTGATTTTTCTTTTTCTTGAATGCTTATTATATTTCAAATACCTGCTTTCTTTATCTTTGATTAACCACCATAGTTGGCTGTTTATCCCTTGACAATAATTGTTTTCTAGGAAAGTGTAAGAGAAGACAACATCAAGAGTTGCCTAATTTATAAATGGTTCACAATCATGGTTTCGCTTAAAATAATAACTCACAGAGTTTGTAAGTGTAACTATTGTATCTTTTCCATCAACCATATTTAGGCAGTCTTAAAATACACTTTTGAGGAGGAAGATGGGAAATGGCTGGCTGAAAGGAAAGAATTCATTTGCTTGTAGAAATGTTATTTTGGGCCACAGTTCAGTTTAACTCATTTGTACCATTTCTGTCTTTCAATGTGATGCTTCCTAAAATTAGCAGTGTGTTTCTTTGAAACCATATTGAAAAAGTAATGTAGAAAAATCTGTATTCAGATCTTCTTGGAGATTATAGAGAGACGTAAGTAAGCACTTGAGGGAAGAATTTGTGGTATAATTTCATTGTGGGTTTATATATGGGTGGTAGGAATGGAAGTACTTATTATTGTGGGGTACACACTCTTTTGTTTCTCAAATGCTATACATGGTTGCCAGAAGGAGAATCGCTCATCGTATTGGAGTTAACTCAGTTTTATCTCTGCTTTAATACTTCCTTTGAGTTTCAGTCTTAACTGTATTTATTCAGTAATGACTTCACTAATTCTAATGGTGGTTATTTCTAAATGTGTATTGTTTATAACATACTTTGTGCTTCAACTGTAAACCTCTTGTTTAGTCAAAGATGAGATAAATTTCTAAAATCCATGTTTTTTTTTTTTTTTATTAAAAATGTTTTACAAATTTTTTTTTCAATATTTCCCCCCCCTAAAATCCATGTTAAGAGCATCATATTCCCTTTAGATTTTTATATTTGGTTTTCCAAAATTCATACTCGCTAGAATTTCAAGTTCTAAACTAATCAATTTAGAGTCTTTTTTTGAGTGCTTAGTTACTAAAACTGGTGTGTTTCTAAATGTAATTACCAATTTTAAACATACTCCTTATTCTTTGAGTTAATGCCACGAATCCTGAATCTGCAAAATCCCTAGTTTTTGCTTGTTTTATGTCGTGGAATGTATATATTTTTCCATTCTTCAAAACAATTTTAATATTAGACTGTTGAAAAAATTCAAATTCAAATGAAGGACAACTTTGTATGCCACTGTTTGCAGTGGAGAGCTGTTTATCTGTACAAAGAACTGGAGATTGAATAATCACCCAAATATGTGTGAATATGGGCATGTCCGTGAAAAGAAGAACTATAATGTAAGCGCCTAAGCTAGAGGTGATCAAAATGTCCACCTCCACTAAGGGCCCTATGACCTAGGATTCCAGTAATGTTTAATCATCAACTTTTGGCTGATTAGAATCATCAAAGAGTTTGGAAACTAAGCCCTATGAGGAAGGTTAAAGGATTTGGTTATAGTTAGCCAAGAGAAAGGGTAACTGAAATATAATAGCAGTCTTCAAATATCAGAAGATATCACACAGGAATGGATTGATTTCTCTTTTGCCTCAGAGAGCGGGATCAGAAAAAGTTAAATATCCAGAGAAGGAGGTTCAGATTAGGTATCAGGAGAAATGTCCTGATCACAAAAACTGTCAGCTATTGTAGCAGTATTCTATATGATGTGCTAAGTTCCCCTTCACTAGAGGGCTTCAGACGGAGCCTGGATGGTGATCTATCAAATGTGATATGGTGGATCATATAGTGGGGAGGGTGCTGGCATAAATGATTTGTAAAATCTCTTCCTACTCTAGAACTTTTGAAAAAGGAAATGTTTTAATGACAACAATTTACACAGATCATTAATTCTGGAGATTTTATACCCGAGATTGGCTTTATGAATACTCTCTAATATTAACAGTTTATTGTTGGTAGTTTATTATTGAAGGGCATTTGTGTTATCCAAACATCCGAAATATTTTCTTCAGTGTTCTTTGAATGCTTTAAGTGCAAGATGTTCTAAAGTACTTTCATTTGCTGATGTTTATGGGTAATGTCCCATTGCGACTACGCTACAATTAAAAAGCTAACCACCAAAAGTCTTTTTTTTTTCTGCCAGTTTGCAGGTAACATAGTGCCTCATCTCTCAGCAACACATTGGCACTGGTGTACATGGATATGTGTTGTACTTCTGCTAAAGTCAGTCAAAACACTTGTCTGTCATGAACTAGTAAACATATTTTTTAAATGTGCAGAATATATGGTTTACATTTCTACTATATGGCGCCAGAACTGTCAAGTTGCATTGTATTGTGTGCTTTTTTTTGTCCAGTGCTTACTTTGATAAAGCTTGTGTTCTTTTAACCATATTTATGGCATTTAAAGTAAAAAAATTGTATAAAATTCCACCCAACTCATAGCTGCATTTATAATTCTGTAACAGTATTGCTTTTTAATATTGCTTGCAGCAAATTGGTGAATGTGTGTGTGTTCAGCTTTTTTTCAATCAGCTATAATATTACATAGTTCATTTAAGAATCATTGTTCAGTTCTAAAATCTTAAGATTCCATATTAATGAATAGGAAATATAGTTCAGAACCTTAAATTTATCCTTTTGATTTCAAATCATGTATATTTCTTATTTATTTACTAACTTTATGTTTAAAATGAACCCTTAAAAGGATTGCAATTTATAATTGCACACAAATTTACAAAAAGCACAATAAGCATATGTACTGAAGTGAGCAATATGCAGACAATGAAAGCATTAACCTCTAAAGAGATCTGGTGAATTTTTTTTACAGATTTTTAGGAAGCAGAGAAAGTTGGTTGTAAGGAGAATGCATTCCATAGCCTGCCAACCAACAGGATGGAAGGGGACCTGTTTTTTATACATAGTACATAGTACATGACAACTGATAGCAGGAGCAACTTTCTAGGGTAGAAGGACTCTCTAGAGATTTTAATGTCTAAGACAGATTTGTAACATGAAAAGTTATGTCATCCCTTCAAGGTAGATCAAACTAGAAAACCATTGCTATGTAGGCTAATACAGCTTATATTGTAAAGTTATAGTAACAAAATAATCTAAGTCTGGATGTGCTTCTTTCTTCATCTTCATGTGAACTAGGAAGAGACCTGTCCAAAATGTTTAATCATATGATATTCTTGTCCAAGACTCAGGCTGCTTTTATCTGACCATAAGACTTAGGTAATGACCCTTCCTTCTGTTCCTGATGGCCATTCCCTCTATATTCTATAGATGATGCATCAGGGAATCATTTAGGGCTATAAAGTTTAACATTTTAAATTGCACTTGAAAGCATCTCACAACCAATGCTGGTTTTTTTTGTGCAGCTATTTTGGTCACCCTGCAATCTCACAGTCTTGTTCCTATATTTTTCACCAATTCCAAGTTCTGAATACTTTTCAGGAATAGCCCATAGAGAATGCATTGCAGTACTCAAGACAGAAAGCAGCTTGTTCATGGGTAACTGCTATGCAATCAGAGCAGCTCAGGAATAGTTATAGTTTGTATGCCAGATGCAGTTAAGCTCCTTGTCATAATTCTTTCACTATCTATCAAGTTAGGGCTGAGGATCAAATTGCATCCTTGGCTGTGGTCCTCTTTTTGTGGGGGAAAATGCCAACCTATCCAGAACAAGCTGAACTCCAATCTCTTAACCTAGTTTCCTATTGACCAGAGGAATCTTCATTCTGTTTGGATTAAATTTCAGTTTATTTTTTCTCATCTAATCCACCACTGAATTTAGGCAATGTTAAAAAATATTCAATATTTCTCGGGAATTAGATAGCACCGACTTCAAAACTTGGAGAGTCAAGTTGGAATTTTATAGGACTTTGTAAGCCAGTTACCTAGTTACTAAAGAATAGTCACCCAGTATCAATTTCTTGACACTACTTCTGATATCAGGCTGAAACCATTGGCAAATTTTTAAAGGAACACAATTCAGAAGAATTGTCAAGCCCTGAAGGATAGGCAATCTCAGAAAACTAGTACCATTTAGATTTCTGGACAGGTCTATTTTTGCTAGTAGCGAGATGTAGCAGAATAATTCTGCACAACTTATATCTAGTGTAATTAAGGTGGGGTTATGCTGACTCTTTATCTCATGCTTCCCCCATCCCCTAGACTCAAGAGGCAGTTCCATGACCCTGTTCTCCCTTAACTATCAGGGTGCCTCCTATGCATCTCCTTTTAGGCATTCTATCACCATGATATCAGACGCTGGTTTGTGTTTACTACAAAAGGCAGAGATGGGCTTGCCAGTTCATTTATCAGTAGAAGTTACTCATAAGGTGACCAGCCCCCTATTCCTCCAAATAATCAATTGCTCTTCAGGTGCATCTAGAATTGTAAGGCAGCCTCATCTCAGCCACTTTGAGTGGAATAGTGGAAATTATTTGTAGATTTAAGAATGTAGGCTTATTCTTTGATTCTTGTTAATCAGTGTTTGTTTTTTGGTCTACCTTTACTTCTTAAGCTCTTAAATTCTCCCATATTTCTTTACAGACTCACATTTCAAGGCTTCCACATGGAGCTGTGGCAGGACAGTCGGTAGCAATTGAAGGAGGAGTTTGTCGACTGGAAAGCCCAGTGAACTGAACCACTATGTAATGCGTCAGCACAAATGCTATTTGAATAATAAGATCCTTCGTGTTTTAAGAGAGAGTGAGATTTCTATTATTTTATATACTTTTATTGCAACCACATGCACCCTAACTTGAAACAAGTGCTGCTGTAGCTTTAGATTCTCCATAGTGCCTGGATGGGAGGTGCCAGGTTGGGTTATTCTAGACTTGCAGCTCTATGGACTGAGTTGAATTTTCTGAGGTTCCGACTCCCTGGCGACGTTCCTCAGTTTTATTCAACAGTCTTAGCGTATGGACGAGTTTTTTGCTCACTCCAGCAGTTTGTGAGACGAGCATAGAATAATTATCCCTGGATTTTTCTTTAATTTTTTTTCTTTTTTCTGCTTTTTATTGCTGTACAGACTTGATTGTTTACAGCAGGGTGGGCTCTCTGTGGCTACGGATTTGAGCCTGGGGGGTGGCCCACACCAGTGCCTCTTCTCCCCGCCTCCCCACGAACTTAGCGTAGCATTGGAGGGGCTGTGTAAAGGGCTTAGTGTACCAGTGGTTGATCTCCATGCTGTGGAGCATCAGTGAAGCTGCCAGGACCACGCCAGCCTTCCCAAGCCTTAGTGCATCTCCTTTGTTCAGTGCGGCTTCGCACTTATCAGCTGTGCGGCGGCGATCCCATTCCCTGCCACGGGCAGCCTGCAGCCTACCTCAGCCATGCCAGCCTTTTTAGCCTGGCGTGGACCGCTTATCCTGAGGGCGTTGAGTGCATGCAGCAGTACTGAGAGAGGCAGCAGCCTTGTGGACTGCACCAGCCAATTCGCACCTGGCATAGCTTCCGAAGTGGGGGTGAAGCCATGGAGACCACACCAGCTGCTTTCTACCTGGCGCGGCTCCAGAAGAGATCTTTGAGGCCGGGGAGCCTGTGCCAGCTGCTTTGCACCTGGCGCAGCTCCTGCAGATAACTCTGCCAACCCACCTGGCCTGAGGCTTGCTATTGCGGCCTACTCCAGATCTGGAGCCCTGCTGCTGCAGCCTAGTGCAACTTCCTCCACATGGCTGCTGAGGAGATTGGCCATTCTGGCAGGAGTTATACCACTCCTACTTAGCTACTTAATCCTCACGCCAGGGCTGATTCCCGGTGGGATTTGGGCCAGGCCTCTTACAGGCCTCATTTTTCTTTGCTGGCTGCCTGCTGCCTTGAGACCAGGCATGCCTTGCATAATGGAGGACAGTGGAGAGCAGGGTATTTTTTCTGCTGAAGGCTCTTGAGTCTCACTTAGTCAAGGGCCCCTTCTTCATCCTGAACTGCAGCAGCTCCAGTTGGCCATTTGGCTGTTGAGAGGAGGCTCCTAAGACAGGATAAATTCTCCAACAGGGTCATGCGGACGATCCAGGTGGCCTTTGTCCACACACATTTACAATGCCAATTGGATCACTTTCTCCACTTGGTGCACCAAGGGACAGTTGGACCCTAGTTTGATCTCAGTGGTGGAGGTGCTGGAGTTTTTACAGGAGGACCTGGACAGGGGTTGTCCCCGAACACTTTGCAAAGACAGGTCGCAGCCCTAGCCTCCATCTTAAACTTTGGGGATTGGAGCTCCCTCTCCCACCACCCAAGGGTGCAAGCCTTTCTATGAGGGGCTTCTAATTTAAAGCCTCCGACTATCCACTACTATCTCACCTGGGACTTGACCAGGGTGTTACAAGCCTTTACTAAGGCACCATTTGAACCCTTGAGGGAGGCCAGTCTTCGCCTTCTCTTGTGTAAGGCTGCATTCCTTATGGCTGTCATGTCTGCCCGACGAATATTGGAGTTGGTGGCATTATCGGTGAGGAAAGACCTCTGTATTTTTCATCCAAACAGAGTGGTCCTGTGGCTGAACCCTATCTTCCTTCCAAAGGTCAACTCCTTGTTTCACCGAGCACAGGAGTTGATCTTGCCTGATTTCTTTCCAAGGCCTAGGCACACCTTGGAGCAGACCTGGCATACACTGGACATTAGAAGGGCTCTATTTACATCTCATGGACCGCTTCCATCAGGAAGACTGAATCCCTGTTCATCTCCCTTCAGCTGTCAACTTTGGGCCACAGGGTGACCTCTTACTTGGTAGGCTGTTGGCTTCGGGCATGCATAGCCTGTGCTTATGAGCTTCAAGCTCTCCCGGTGCCTCAGGGGAAAACAGTTCACTCCACTCGTAGTGCGGCCACAACAGTGACCTGGGCTACCCAGGCTTCTATGGAAGAGATTTGTAGGGCAGCGACATGAACATCCCCGTCACCGTTCATCCACCACTAAAGACTTAACTCTTACGCCTCTGCGGAAACAGCATTTGGACGATGTGTCCTGCAGCGAGTACATGAAGAGGCAGGGTTTTTGGACCAGACCAGTTCCTGCCCATAGGACTGCCAAGCTTTGGTATGTCCCATCCTGGCACCTCCCATCCAGTCACTATGGAGAAGGGGTGTTGGTCCTATCTGATACGCCCTTTCTCGTGGTCCTGGATGGGAGGGGCCAGCCTCACCCAGTTGCCTGTCTGGTCTGATTCCAGGTGGGGAGAAGTTTGTTTGTCTTTTTCAGGTGGAGTTACTATTCGCTTCACCTTTGTTGTCTAACTGAGGAACGTCATTAGGGAGGTGGAACCTCAGAAAATTCAACTCAGTCCATAGAGCTATGAGTCTAGAATAACCCATCCTGGCCCCTCCCATCCAGGGCCATGAGAAAGGGCGTATCAGGTAGGACCAATGCCCCTTCTAAAATTTTATTTGAATGTATATGGGAACACATTTCCCAGGAGAAAAGAAATTCGGTTCTCACTTGCGTGAAATATTTTAATGTTAGAAAAGATTTTATGAGTTACTTGATCAGTCTGTAAGACAATAACATCCTGAAATTGCCAGAAAGAAATGGTTTTTTAAAATAGAAGGTATGCTGATCACAAATGTTATATTGAGAACATAGAGTGAGTTGAAATAAACAAGTATCAGAATGTACTCAATACTATTTGATAGTCTCAGGATGGTCCTATAATTGCTTAAGCATACCCTGATTTTCCAATTTCTTTCTAGCAGGGAGGGATTGATTCCAGTGAAACAGTCTAGGACAGGGTTACAGCCAGACTTTTTATATTCAGTTATTCAGTTGTGGTACTTATTTTGGCTTAAATGTTACATAGCTTAAAGCGTTTATGTATTATGAAAAGCTCTGTAAAGATAACATAGTCATGAAGTCTTTACTTTGTGTATCTGCATATTGGGATGTACAGAAGAACAACATTTATTGAAAGAGTTAGTACTATTCTTTGGTTTAAATATATTTTGAGAGAATAATATAGAAATAAACTATTACTGGACAATGCAAAATGTATTAAAGTGGTGATGTAGAGGAACCTAATTCTAGCTTCTGTTCCTTAAATTCCAAAGTTAAAGTAAATGGGTATGCATGTGTGCAATTAAATTTACATGTAATGTAAGTGGTGTTACAAGTGGCCTTTTAAATGATTTTATGCAGCCAGAATCTATGAATGGTACATATTTTCTTATACTGTATGTTGTAAATATGGTTAGATTTTTTTTTACAATTGTTCAGGTTTCTTTAGATATGTACTTGGGTGTAATGGCTGTAAGACAATCCCTAAAAAAAAAAGTCTAGCAAATGAGCTATTTAAATATACCTGAAGATGATATAGGCATTCTTTAGAAGTCCTTGCTCAACAACCTGCAAATTATTCTTAAACATCTGCACTGTACTTGTCTTCTCTAACTGAAGTGTCATTGATCAATTTAATATTGTAATTAGAAGAAAATACTGTTTACAACTGTTTCTAATTTCATGAAAAAGATGAACTCATGTCAAGTTATCTTATTTGTTGATTTCGGGGGGTGGGGTTTAAGCAATACAATTCACTATGATTTCTAGTCATTTCCAAAGAGGCACAGATGGCTGCAAACTGTCGCCACAAATAGTTGTCCTGCGATAACAGTATGTCCATAAATTCAACATTTTATCACTAGACTCATTTGAAAGTGTAGATTGCAGCAAGGCCTCTCATTCTTTCAATCATTCATGCCTCAGAGGAAGTAGTTATTTATCCTTTGAGAAAAGTCAGTTTTTGGGGGGCGGGGGAAGATTGATCTTCTATTGGGTCTATTTTAATATTGATCAAAAATAAAGTAGCTACTTTAACACACCCTTAGAAGTATGTAGATGGAAGACAGGGAGAGAATTATATGTTATGCTACTTAATGTACTATGCACATAGTTTGGATTTTCCTAACAGGGTAGTCCTTACCTCCAGACCAAAAACTATGATGCATACTATATTTGCTCAATTCTTGCATCATGACTTTATCCCTTGTCCAATAACATTATATGAAGACAACTCACCATAGGAAACCTGATCCAACCACGGACTCTTACTTTGACGATATTTCTACTCTGATAAATAGCAAATAATTTTTTTTATTCAGTATCGTAAAAATATTGAAAATGTACATGTTGCTACTAGGATGGTATGGTTTTGAGCACTTTGGTATGTATGTCATTAAATTACACTTCAAGGTAGATAATCTGATGTGTTTATAGTATCATGTAAATATCCATGAAAAATAAATGTATGCGTACCAGAAAAAGTTACCAACTGTAGGTGGTAGGATCCTGTCCCCCTCTGCTCATTAGTAAACCGATTATTCAGCATTGAATTAAAATATTTGGTCTTGAAACATTTGGGGAAAAAAAAACCTAAATCGTTATAAAGGTTGTAAAAGTTCAATTTCTGTTAATGAAGAAATGCAACTAGTAATTTTAGACCCTCCTTTAGAGTGAATTTAGGTAAGGTATACCTAAAGAATAGGCCTGGTGCTGTGATACATAGAGCTTCAACCAGAACATTAGTAAATGCTAGCTTTGTTTTCATAAATTAAAAGGGTCCAGGGATTGGGAAATGGGATAACTTGCCACAGCCAACTCGCCATGGCCAACTCGCTGCAGGACAATGTAACAGTACTGTTTAATTATTTAAAATAAATAAAAAAATTAGTTTATGCCATTCACATTTCATTCTGTCCATCCTTTTGCATCCTTTCTTTATTCTGTTCTGTTCTATTCTATTCTATTCTATTCTATTCTATTCTATTCTATTCTATTCTATTCTATTCTATTCT
>JANHFM010004252.1:364586-378904 GCA_032468115.1 Grayia smithii
TGAAGCTATGGAAGGCTATAAAGGTAGTAATGGTCCTGACAAAGATCATGTAGGAAGGAAATCAGGACTGTTCCCTTCGATATTAAGGTCTGGAACCTGGCTAGATCTGGGATCATCTGTAATTAAAGCCCCAATATCTTCTCCAAAACCTTTCTTAAAAGGGAAGGTTGGAGATTAGCTAATCATTGCCTAAGGTGGCTGGATTGAGAGAGATGATCTCTTCAGAAGGAGGTTCAGCATTGCCTCCTTAAAGATAGATGGCATCCCCTTTCTTCAAAAAGGTGTTAACTAGTTCTCAAATCCAGTCACATGTACCACCTAACTGCATGAGTAAGACAGGTGGAACATGAATCCTTACAGGTAAGAGAGTACATATCCATATCTGCTTTCACAGCTCAAAAATCACTATCAAAGTTCATCTCACTATCCCTTGCCAGCGTGCTAGTGTACCCATCTCCAAGTAAATGAGAATGATTTTGTTTGCAAAGAACTTTGTTAACATGGGCCTGCTGGAATATCTTCACACCTGTCCCTCTCCAGGAAGGAATATAATCTTGAACAAAGATGCTGGATATAAAGCTGCAAAAGGCAGTAACAGTGGAGAAACGTGCACACTTCACAATTCTTATATCCATGATATTCTCTCAAACATGGGAATGCTACCTTGTTTGGTTATATATTCACCCTTTGTTTTCTTCCACCATTTCTCTAGGTGTCTTTTCACCTCCTTCATCTCCCATAGCATCTCACTGAAAACCCCCAGAATTCATGAAGGGAGGCAATCTTCTGCAAAGGCAATGCCTTTGCTTCTTTCAGTTTCAAAAGTGACCAAGTTGCATGGCAAAACTGCCCACAAGATAGCTGAGTAATTCTCCAAGTGCCTCAGAAAATGCAGTAAGTCCATCAGTTGCATGGGGCACTCCCTCACCTTTGCAATGATCCACTATGCTAACAATGGGGTGCATACATCAGAAAGGGATCTGACTACAAATTACAAATACAGAGGACAATGTTGTGTACTTTCAGTTTATTTTGAATCTGTTCTGAAGTAAAGACCAAGTCCGATGCATTTATCAGGCTTGAAACTTCTGAGACAGACCCATGGGTAACATGGAAGCCATGAACCCCTGAGTTCACTCAGATCCCATCCCCAAAGTACAGGGATTAAAGTCTCAGTACTTCCAATAAGAAGCATGTAACTTTTAAGGCAGTCAAAAACCCTGCCCTTACTCAACGTTCTGCAGTTTAGATCCTTCACACTGCATTGAGAAATTTGAAGAAACAGCAAAATTATTTCTTATCATTTCAATGTATCATTTTCTGTATTCTCCTTCTGCTTCTTGAGTTTGCCTCACGCAAGCCTATTATTTGAAGCTTTTTGGAGCAGCCAAATTATAAATAAAATCAGCAACCTGTATTTTCACATACAGAAATGTGTGACTATTGTACTTTCTGCCCAAGAAGAGATCAGAATTCACTGTAACTCTACTGCTTGCATTAAATCATAAAACAGCCATAACCATGTTTACCTAGGACGTTTCAAAATTCTGAATGGTGATTAAAGGGGCCATCTGAAAATTTGCATTTGGTTTGCAGTGGGGAAAGTCCTGCTCTCTTCATGGAAAGAAAAGCCAGTCAGCAAATCTACCAGAGCTGGAGTCCCCACCCTATCTTCAAAAGTTGGCCCATCCTTCTATTAATAAGAAAGCAGCATTCTCCTTTGTGAACTGCTGAAAGATTACCCTTGTTAGATGAGTGTGTGCTACTTTCTGGGAAGCTATTGTTCAGTACAGCAAGTGTTACAGTCTGAGTCACAGAGGAGGTTCTCTAATTGCATTTCAAACAGTATGATAGAGGCATGACGAGAAAGTATTAGAAAGGGAGCACTCCAGCGGCTGAACTCATCAATGGTTACCAGAATGCTTATTTTAGAGTTAGGAGCCTAAGACGGCACAAAGGAGGCATGCGCTATCTTGATCTCAGCCACTCTTCCTTGAAAAGCACTGCAGAGGGTAACTTTTCTTAGTGCTCTGAAATCTGATTTAACCTTCAAGATTTCCTATTAGCTTAATATTAAATAAAAGCTCAATAACGGGAGGAACAATTAGAAGAGGCATGAGATTCTTAACTCCAGTACTACTCCATTTGGTGCATTTTGCCAGAAATTCTTTTTTTTTCTTGCCAACTGTCTGTAGACCATACTGAAAAATGGAAGATACTTGAATAAAAAATGTGATTGAGGAGCCTTTTGAGAGGCACGGAAACATTTTATGTCATTTTTTGCTTTACAAAGGAAGGTAATAGTTCCAGATACCTGAGCAGCTCCGTCTTGTACTACAAATGATTTGGTCTAGAATCTACACACACACACACACACACACACACACACACACACACACAGAGGGGTGGGGGGGATACCTGTACATGGCTCATGGCTATGAACAATTCTGTTCTCTATTTCCCACCTGGGCAGTTTGGTCGGTCACATGTCCTTGATTCAGTGGCTGTGCAGGCGTATCCACAGGTCCTGGTGCGTTTCTGATTGCCACTTCCACAGGTTGTACTACAAACTGACCACAGACTCCAATCTCCTTCTCCCTCTATGTAATCTGAAAGGGAAGAGACAAGTTTTTTTTTTTTTAGGAAAACAGAAGTGGACACCACGAAAGCCTGGCTGTTGAAAGTAGACCCAATCTGGGTTGCTATCCGCGTGCTTGTTGAAGTCAGCCCTGTTGTAGTCAGCCCTGCAGCAAAACGTTGCAATGCAGATTTCTACTAAATGTATTCCAGTCAGCCATGCCTTTTCCTACCCACTTTGTATTGTTTTTCAACCCTTTCTAATAATTTGTGAATTTGTTTTGTTTTGTTTTGCGTTTGAGCATGGTCCCATCTTTTTCGTTCTGGAGAAATTCCAACAACCCTCCTTAACACGTCCTTCTTCTGCCTGGGTGGTACCATTTTGTCTCTGTAAAGTTCCACTGCTTCTAAACAAGTTCATTGTCGGCACAGAAGCCTTGATGTTTGTGAATAGAATCACATCCACTTGCCTTTCTTTTGAGTCTGATTTCTACCTGACTGTTCCTGCCCCTTCTGTTCACTATCAGCGTGCACAAACATTCCGCCCTTGTTATGGACACCTGTTTTGTCCACACATTCCCCAGTGAGATTTTTGCTCACTCACCATATTCGGACTGCTCCTTTGATTCAAACATCCGATGACTTGAGGGATGCCTATCCCACCCACCATTCAAGGGATTTAGGAAGTTGCTGTCTTCAGTCGTGCTATCGTATTTGTAATCCTGGTCACCGCTACTCATGCGAGTGATGGAAGGTGCAGATCTTTGCCACCAGTTTCTCCAGTTTGGGGACGCGACAGGCCAGCTGGTTTTGCTGCTTTCCCTTTGAAGACCTTTCTCCGATTCAGACTCTGTTCCGTCAACAACCTCTATAGTCACCTGGGAAATTTAAGAGGAAATTCAAGAGGCATTCAGGCCTCAAAGGCTGTCTTCCTTCAGATCAGAAAAACTTTAATATATTAATAAATCTTCCAAAGCCTAAAAGACAGCTGCAATCTAGTAAGGAATACTTTGGAGAAAAAAAGACTCAATGCAAATTGGGTGAAAAGTTACAGTTATTGTGACATGGGACACACACTAACAATTATGTTTCTGATTACATAACAAGAAAGAGTTGTATATTTTCTATCAATAGTCCTCGGTAATTTGTTATAGTCATTTTAACTTTCTTAAAACTATAACAGGTAGGTATGTTCAGAGACTCCCACATTTTACACAGTGGAAGCATGGCAGAGTGAACAGATTAAGGAGAGGAAGACACAGAACAAGGACATATACAAGGCAGACAAGAGGAGAGATGAACAAATGAAGATTGGATCCAATAGAAAGTCAAAGAAAACAAGAAATACATGATTAACATTCTTTTTCCATAGGTCACACATTTATAATCTTATTAAAATGTAGATGTTATTGGACCACAAAGTAGCTCTGAATAACATATATTGTATTTACAATTACTTAGCTTACTTTTTTAAAATTTCTGCTGTAAGGTCCCAGTATTATTTAGTATTGGTGTATATTTGCACATATTATTATGAATTAAAATGCTGCCTTGGAATTTTTGACAAGTTATCTTGAAATATTGTATTATATTAGGTCTCTAAAACATTCTGAGTGTGATTTCAGCTTCAGTGATGACATATAATATATATGTATCATATATATATGTATGTATGTATTTTCTCTTTGAATAAAGCAATCAAGTTAACAATTCCTGCTTTTTCTTCCTTGCTGTGGAAATATTTACTTCTATTTGCAATTAATAATCTTAATTAATAAACTATCACCATTTATATTAACAAAATTCACTTAATTCTTTGATTCTTTAACATTAAAGGGGAAAAAATACTTTCCCCCATCTATTTTAAAACATTTTTTCTTTAAAAATATTTTTAAGATCAAAAAATTCTAATACATTTTTAAACTTTCTGTTAACTTACATATTTTAAAGTTTACTTTCAGTTAGACCAATAAAGTTCCAACTAGCTCTGATTAACTCATTAAATTTAAATCACTCCGTCCAAGTTTTCCTCATAAAATAAATTTTGTCTTCCTGTATAAATCATTTTTAAAACTCTAAACTTTTCTTAAGCTAATATATCTTTTTCTTTAACTTTTTTCTTAACATATTTTCAAATACATTTTCAGTAATATTTTACAAGCTTTAAGAATTACTTAAGCATTATATATAATAGGAAAAATGCATTTTCAGACCCATTTTACATTAAACATTTCTTTCAATTACAAATAATTAGTCTGATAAAAATCCATCCTAATGCCAATTGACTAAGTTTAAGTCACTCCTTCCAACTTATCTTCATGAAATATTTTTTTCCTTGTCTGAAATGTTTATCAAGTAGTTATAAACATATCTTTTTCTCAAGAATTTCTCAACTTTGTTAGTGTCCATGAAGAAAAAGTCCCATACTTGTCCTTTTGAAAGTTGCAGATTTTTTTGGAACTCTTCTTTCAACTGTATTGGGAGGTTTATATTTAAACCATCATAATAAAGATTGGTGTCAGGTTTATATTCCAAAATTGCAATTGACTCCTCTACATTGACAATGTAGAAGTAGTTTTGTAACTTTCTATACATATTTGCATGTCTGGAGTATTTGTTTTTAACATCTTAACTCCCTCTTTAGTGAAGGAGTAGCTTTTTGTAGGTCACTGAAAAATTGCTGGCCAATCAGGAATTATAAAAATCAGAGTTTTAGCCACCCATGGCAAAGTAGACCAAGCTACAAATAAGCAAAAATAATAAACTAGAACCACAACTTTCTACCCTTATATTTCTCCATCAATTTGTTTTTTAAAAAAGATACTCCACACTTCCTTATTTTAGCTTGCCTTAGCAGCCTTCTTCTTGTTTAACAATGAAGAAATCCCCCAAATGACACAGATCTTCAAAAAGGAATAACAGGCTGGGGCTAAAGAGAGCTTCTCTTAGTTTAATAAAGATTAATAGTCCTTAAAAATGATTAAGAAATGAAAGACACAACTTACTGTCTGCTTGAAAAATAAATTCCAAAATGGCTGCTTTTTCAACAATGAACTGATTGCATCCCCCCTGCAGCTGTTGACACTTCAAAGCACAGCTCCTGAAGCTACTTGCAGACTGTTGCTGTATGGAGGACCTTATGGGATGATTCTAGGACTCCCCCTAACCAATAAGAGCCATATAACCTAAAGGAATGCCAGTTCCTTCTGTCGGTAAGTTGAAAAAGCGACAACCAAGGAAAAACCTTTCAGGGATCTTTCCCTGGGCACATCATTTAATTGGCTATCTGCACCAGAGGTCCACTGGAGTCCATCTTCAGGGAAATGCTCTCTAGCTCCAGATTGGATCCTGCTACATTATCCTGGGACACGTATATTGGCCTTCATTCATGAGTTTCATTTTAATTGAATTTTAAACTTATGGTTCTTATTTATTGATTTATTGTTTTATAGTGAATTTTAATGGAATGTCTGTATGCCACTTAGAGTTGCCTCTGGCAAGATGGACAGCATACAAGTTTAATAAATAAATAAATAAATAAATAAATAAATAATATACAAGCTACTTATATTATCCACAGAATTTTATCTGTACAATCAAACCACGGATCCATTTATTCCAACATTATCAGTACTAGAAGTGACTCTTTCCCAGTCTGGTCAAAGTTTGGGAATTGCAGATCCACCAACCCAGAAGGCATCAGATTGGGTAGAATTCCTCAAGTACACTGATGTACCATTGTTTGTATTAACAGTACCTTTCTAACTTCCAGAAATACCCTATACATTTTTCAGTTCAACTGTATTTCAGCACAACACAGTATATGTCTGTGCATGTTTTTACATGGAATAAAGAAATGTACAGTATATTTAAACATACACAGACATTCAATGGAGAAATTATACCATACAGTGAGATGTATCCCTGCCTAAAGAGGAAACACCTCAAACATAACTGAAGAAGAGGACTTTAATTCACGAAATCCTACCTCATACTGTGATTTGGTTGGCCTTAAAGGTGCAACAGGTCATATTTGATTTGGTGGCAAATGGTTATTAGGGCTCCCTCTATGAAAGCATGGGAAATAGTTACTGAAAAACTGGAAGAAAGGGAACATTCAGGTCAAGAAATGAAATATCAGACCTAATTTCAGGACCTCCTGGAACTCAGGCGCTATTTAAATAGGCTTGAAAAGCAAAAACGTAAATCACACATAAAATGACTTGGCAGTCAAATCCTTTTGCTTACACATGACTTCCCTTTCTTTCGAGGGAGAAGAAAGTGAACCTGTTGCCCGGTGAATAGCCCTGCTATGCCAGCCTGACTGCATGAGTTGGCATGTGTCAAATCAGTGCCCGTTAACAAAAGAGCTTCTCAGAGAGAAAGGGGGAAAAAATCAATGCTCCCCAAGGAAATATCTTTAAAAGTACCTCATTTTCAAGAACTTCCTGGGAATTCGTTTACTTGAGTGCAGTGGTGCATTTGGCTGCTGATTTGGCAATCAAATTAAAAAAGCAGCTGTAGCACAAAAGTAACAGCTGCTCGGGTTACCCTTTCAAATGATTCCGAGGTACTGAATAAAATATTTTGTTACTGAAACAGATGCAGGCAAACAATCAGTAAACAGATAGGCACTGTACTCATTTCTACTGGCACTAGGTTAATGCACTCCTAGAAAATCTTTCTAAGCAGTGGATGATTGCTACTTTAAAGTGGAAATATTGAAGCTGCCCTTCCCAGGCTCCAGATGTATTTAGAGTGACAGCTTCCAGAATTCCCAGCTGGAATGGCCAATGGGCAAGGCAGGCGTAAATAAATACTCATTCGTATTAAGCCTAAAATGGGTGGAGAGAAGACAAAATAGGAAGAAATTGACTACTTTACTTTATCTACTTGAATGCATGTGCTGCACCATGAAAAAACATTGCACAGATATACAGTATTCAGTTCTATTCATAGGCAAACATTCTATTTTAGAATATTGGAAATATTCTAAGAGATGATCCCAGAAGAATTTGCTTGAGATCTAATGGTGATTCTAAATTTAAGGTTCCTGTTATGGCCTACAAAAATTCAGATGACCATGAGACAGCAGCAAAGGATAAAGAAATCTCTGTTTGCTGCCAATTAATGATTGTCCCATTTTTTTCAATCCAGTTATGATAATCTGGATAAAGATACGAAGCTGGTTTCCAAAGTAATGTTGGTCTAAAAGGTTCGTTCTGATTTAGTTGTGGTCCAAAATCCTCAGAAGTCAGCCAATTTAAATTAAAATTGAAAGAAACTATGCCTTTAACTGTGTACATTTTACCACTACAGATTCTGTGGTGAGACCCTGTTAGTGATTTTTTAAAAATCAAGGAAAAGTCAATCATTCTCACATTAATTTCCACTTTCCTTTTCTGCTGTTCAGATAATCAGACTTATAAGTTTGTTTGATATTACATCAAGACTAATAATGGGATTTCAAATCAATCAATCAATCAATCAATCAATCAATCAATCAATCACACTATGTAATTCAATAGTGATCTCAGCTATACCATAGAGCAAAAATACAGGAATTTAACAAAGCACTCTTTTCTTGCACCTACCATTTTCATATTTTTTCACATAGTGCACAAATAGTTAACAGAGTTCATGCAACATTATTTATTTCCTTTATAGTATGAAATGCCCAATTATTATCTTGCTTCCCCACTTTGTTCCTGATATTTGAAAGTGCTTTTTAAAAAAAGGTACATGTTAAGTCCATGATCACTTTAAAATAAAATTCAAAGAATAAAACAGAAGGCCTTTACCTGGATGTTAGGGTTTTGCCCGTTGATATCTGCTTTTGAGAAGTCAGGAAAATTTGGAAGATCAAAAAGGAAAGATCTGGGTCCATCTCTTTGCAAGGATGTATGCCCGTTCTGCTGCCTGAATCGCTGTTTAGCCAATGACCGGTGTGCTGCCTGGTGACCAGGATAATTCTGTCGATCTTCTGGGTCTAACGTGAAGCTGCTTTCAAGAGATGAAAGGCTCTCTGTGTGGAGGATTTCCTAGGAGGACAAAGGAAAAAAGGAAGGAAATTCAATTTTTGTAGATCCAAGAAAGGCTGGATACAGTAAGGCTTAGCAGAAGTAATTCTGTTGTGGACAGAATTCTATGGGTAGAGGAAGGCAAAAGGGAAAATGACAACTTGTGTGTGATGGTTTATAACACAAATGACACAATATGAAGGAGCATTGCACCGTTTGTATGGCATCATGACATCTAAGTCATTATCTGGAACTCACTATGGCTTCCTATACACCCTACTGATACTGGCAGAAGTGCTTTGTTGTCTACATTTCTGCAAAAAATGGTGAGATGTTGTACAATGAAAGATCTCATGCCCTATGGAATGCTTTGTGACCTTTAACTAGAGACATCACATGGGTTTCAGCTCTTTTAGGATACAAAATTCTGGTGTTAAGTTGGAAAAGATCCTTCAATCAAAGAAGAAAGGCACCAGTGGATCCATCTTCCAGAGTAGCTTACATCAAAAGCTTTGTGCTGGTGAAATGAAAAGGCACAAGCAGAAAAGAACCAAGCTCATGGCCTTTGCAATGGCATGGCTACAACCAAGAAAACAAGTCCATAACATTTACAGTATATATTCAAAGGTACTACAAACTTTGGCATTCAAAGGCACTACAAACTTTGGCATTGATGGAAAAATAAAGCTACAAACTACATGTCAAACAGTACAACAAGCTTCCCTATCACATTCATGGTCTGGATGAGACAAGAGTGGGGAAATAAAATGTGCATTGTGATGTTGATGGAACAACCTCCTATTATAGTTGATTTATTATGTTGCTCACAAATATATAAGGTGCCAAGCTTGCTGTCTTCTTGTGGCATCACAACACACATATTATTTTGATGAAATCTCTGCAGATATCTCATGTGCTACACTACATAGACTGTACTGCTCCTCATTATATCCCAATCCTGTCCCTTCACTTGATGTTTAGCAATACAAGAAAGAAATCGGCAGTACATTTATATGACTTTTGCATTGGCAGGGCAAGGAATTAATAGAAAGTGGATATGGAAGTTTTACCCTTGCTAGTTTGCTGGTGTAAAGGTTGGAATTTTTAACAGCTGGACCCAGATGTTTTCAGCTGCCATCTAATATGAGAGCTAAATTCTTGAAAATATGAAGGTTAAATTGAGACAGATGCAGAAAGGGGAACAGAGTGCCAGGCATTATTAAGCAACCTTAGTGTTTGTATAAGAAGCTATGGATTGCTCATTTAAGATGAACACAACTAGAATGGGGTGCAGGAGAGGAAACAAGAAAATCCAAAGGTTCAAACTCTACATCAATATTCATTTTTGAAAATAGTGAAACTTACTTCATGGGCACAAACATAGCAATTTGCTTTAAATCAATGTGGCCTATTTCAAAGATTTTTGCACAGCTGTTTCAGGTTTCCAGCAGGCAGATGTTCTGTAATCATTTTTATTTTCCCTGCCTATCTCTTAAAATATTCAACATCTTGTTCCAAATTTATTTCTGGAATTATCATCTGCCAAATAATATTTTGTAAAAAAAACATTTTGTTTATATGATTTAAAAAAACAAGAAGAGTTCACTATTCATTTAGAAGCTAAAAATAGCATTAAGTATGCAGTAGGAAAAATGCTACATTTACAAAAAGGAAAGAAAAGGAAACAGAAAGATCATGGGACAAGCAACCTGTTTAAGCAAAAGATGCTTCGCTGGACAAGGAAGTCTCATCAGTGGTATTCCTCATTTAAAGTTTGACAGAGTTGAGCCTGGAAGAAAATTCAAGTGAAATAAAGTTTGTTTCCAAGGGCTCTAATTAAGATCTAAGCCAGAGAAAATGTTCCACTTTTCATGTTTAGGTCCCAAATGCCACATTAAGAGAAAACAACAAGCCATCACAGTATTGAAGTGAAATGGTTATTTAGAAAGGTAGAGGCAAAGATAGATGATAGATAGATAGATAGATAGATAGATAGATAGATAGATAGATAGATAGATAGATAGATAGACTCCTCCCTTCCAAAGCCTCTATAAAAACTCAATGAGAACAATTCTGTTTATTGATTCTGTTTATTTGCCTAGGCAAATCAATAAATTAGTTAGTTTGCAAAACTCCAGATGATACTAGAAGGCAATTAGAGGGACAGAATTAGTAGCCTTCTGCAGTTTAGATTTTATGCCTGTTATTGTACAATGTCATTCTGGTTTTGTTTAAAATTAATTTTCTTTGTATTTTATTCATTTATTGGTTGGTTGGTTGGTTGGTTGGTTGGTTGGTTGGTTTGACTGTCATGTTTAGCACAAAAGTTGGATATAAATCTAATGAAAGAAGTAAAATATTTAGTATGGTTGCAGGATTTTCATAAAGTGGTCTCTCCTCTTGCTGGTCAAAGCTTTTCAACTCTTTCAACTCTTATCTCTTTTAACCTCTTTTTAACTTTTCAGCCTTCTGCATCAAACTAAATGCAAGAGTTCATGCTACAAATTAAAAATACATTAAGATGGGTAATTCTCTACATTCAATAAATTTCATAAGAATGATAACTATCCTGCTTTCTGGAATATATAAAATATAAGAACCATCATGAATGCTTATGACCCCTTAGCATAATTTCTGAGGCTGAATCTATATTATCTTTAACAAGATATCAATTAATTTAAATTCCCAAAGTAGCTGGCTAGTGAAACAAATATATCTAGCTTTGAAATTTTCTTACAAACGCACCTGGATTACTCCTATGCCACATATAGCAGACTATTGGACCATTGAGAGAAGAAACAGTAAACTTGAAGCCTTTTTGAAGCTAATAATGGACTCTAAGTGATAGTCCGGGTTTCCAGAACACCTGGTTTATAATTAAAAATATTTAACACAGAGGCTTCAGATGAAAGTCTGTAAGAACTGTAATACCCACAGTACACGGTTCCTTCCTGCAAGCAACAAAGCATAGAAGCCTCTGGCATGAAAATTAATGAATGCAGCCTCGTTTCAACATTGTTCAAGCCCTATCCCTCCTCTCTGCCGATGCTCTATTGTTACAACATCAAAGACCAACTGCTGGCTCAGATACAGTCAATATGAAAAGAGAAGAAGGCCCCCTAAATTTACTGCTTGACTGCATTCTCTTTAAATGGATAGCACCGTGGTCCTTTTTCAAAGGAGGTATCCCAGACATAGATCATCTTTATAGGACATCACGTACAATAAAACAAAGCTGTAACTTTACAAACCCCAGAAAAACCAACAGCCCAACCCAACAACAAACAACGTGAAGCACCGTTAAAGGTTCCCCATGAGGTGAACATTCTAATTTAAAAATAAATAAATATCACTGCGGCTACCAGTTTGTAAAATCTTTGGTGTATTCCGTCCATGGTTCAAAGCTTATCAATGACGTTATTTAACCATTTTATCTGGGTTTTTAAAAAAACTGAATTATAATTTAGCTGAGTTTGCATTTCCATGTTTGATATTCTGTACTGTTTTTTTTTTAAACCAGACAGCTTTGGAATACTTAAATCTTTGAATCATTTATGAAGGCATTTCCATAAATTTACTCACTGAAAAAAATCAAATTGTAATAAAAAAACCCTTCCCCAACATTGTTTTACCTTTAAATAATTTTAATCATGACATATATCTCTGACCTATAAAGTAGGAAGAACTTTGCTGTAAAAAAGAACCTTACTCCCTATTAAACTGCTATGTTTCCAACTGGAGCAATGAATGTTTTGAAAACTACTTGGTCCAAATAAAGCTTAAGATCAGTTACACATAATGCCTCCAGAGTCTACTTTTTCATTCACTACAAGAAATTTAATCCATCCTTGTTACTGAGCTATTTTAATGTTTGCAGATGCTACAGCTATGTTAAAAATGGGACTGCAGCTCCAGATAGGAGGCACAATACAGATGGATGAAAATCACGTCCCCAGAATCAGAAAAGGCATAGTAATCTTGATCTACTTGATCAAAGGTAGTCTTTTTTAAAAATCACAATAAAGCAATTGATTAAGTCCAAGATCAACTAAATATCAATCAATAGTGAAAATATCTTCATGTTTTCCAGAAAGTATTTATTCAAGATGTCAAGCAAAATCTGTGGAACACTGGATGGATATGATGCATGTGGGAAGACAAGTGTAAAATTCGAAGAGTTAAAATACATATAAAATACATCCGAAATAGTTTGGCTATAGACTGCTTGCTTTGGAAATAAATAGCTTTAAATACAATAAATGATGCTGACGTTTCTTTTATCATATGTAATAACTTCACTACCTTCTCGCCATGCAATATTTAGAAGCTTATTCAATGTGTTTTGAAATAAGCTGGTCTCAAAAGTTAGGCACTTTCTGCAGAGGGAAAATTGTCTCACATAGCATTAGTAGTATTAGTATTCATAGTATTAGTATTACTGCAGTCCTGCAGTAAGAGAAAAAGTGAAGAAAAACTAAAAGATTTCCAAATATCTCTTTAAATGAACCTGAATTAAAATTTCCATATGGCATGCCTTGAATTAACTTTGCAAGCAGCTGGCAAACATCTGGAATCTTTTCCACATCTTTTCCCTATGTCCCCATTAATAATATGAATCTTGCCTGGTAATTCAACCAGAGCACCTGACTCAGTTTCTGCTCCCCAGAGAAAATGCATTGTTTTTTTGCAACATTTCCTCTGGATTTGTAAGTAGGCTTCCCCTTGGCAGGAATTCTCACAGTGTCCTGCGATTTCTTCTTTTTTCCTGTAACCCAAAAGTTGTGTTACAGTGCCACAATCATTATTTCTCAGAAGACAACTTTGCCTCTCCCATCACAAAATGGAGAATGATTGTTATTATATTTTTTTATTCCTCTTAATTTGAAGGACAGAACAAATACGGGAAAGAAAAAAAATGGAAGTATTAACATTGCACTGCTAGAGTGCTGGTTAGTTCTGTTGGAGAATGGATACAACAAGGAAGAGATGTACATATGATGCAAAATGAAGCAGAGAGTTGCAGCAGCTGCTTGGTTGTATCCTTAGAACAAGCCTCCCCAACTAAGCATGCTTCACATGTGCCAGCTTTCATGAGAGCTGCTACTGCAACACAGGAGAAGAGTTTTGGGACAGTTGTTCCAAAATAATTAGTATTTCTAGGGACATGCTGAATAGAGATAATATCGCAGCAACAAACAAAAAATCTATTTTTTAAAAACAACAACAACCAGATGTTGCAATCTTAAGAAGTCCTGATAGGAACAAATCACACCATGAATTTTCTGACATAGATTCTCAAAGAGCTCAAAGAAGCCTTTTTACTCCCTCTACCAGGATGCTTTACGTGAACTTCCAGGTGGCTTAACTCTATTGTCTCAAATACTCAGCTTCAAATATTTCCTGATCAGTACATCTCTGAACTTATCCCATAATGTTACATGTGGCACGCTATTTCACTATCCTTTGTTTTTTTCAACCTGATGGGCACATTCTGTTTATATTTTCCCAGCACAACATTATAATAAAATATAGTAAGAGTTCAAGGGCAGAAGTTAAGAAGCCGAAGATGCACCGCTGCCTTATAACCTCTATAACTGTCTGGTTTGGTTCTGCAACCCAACAAGACAGACACAGACTTCAGAGGATCATTAGAACTGCAGAGAAAACAATGGCTACCAACCTGCCTTCCATTGAGGACCTGTATACTGCACGAGTCAAAAA